>JAHZNE010005779.1:0-52264 GCA_027744055.1 Callyntrura sp. NNG-2020
CTCTACTCACTTCACCTTATCCGTCGCCATTATTGCTACAGTTAATTTAAGTACTGTCTACCGTTATCGATGTACGTGCTGTTGCGATCTACTGAATACTCGACTACTACTACTCTCACTACCCTACCACTACTGGTTCATCTTTTCCAGTTGAGCAGGAAAGAGATAATTGACGACAAGATATATAGTGGCAAGGGCGATTTTTAAGAACGACTTGTTCACGATGAAACGGAGACCCACTAGTAGCAGTAGATCTCCCTCGAGACAGAGACTTGAGAGTTGAAAGACAAGTTACGCCAAATGGTTTAGTGCTCTGGAAGTGCGCCCTCCGTGTACATTTCTGAGAGTAATAGCCCTTTCCTATCTGCGATGATTCGGAGGACCATTATAATAATGCACTATTCTCCTGTGTGACTGGCTGACTCTCCTTTTCAAAGACGAAACCAGCAGCAGGGAGAGAGATACAACAAGGCAACATAAAAGCAGTCGTTCAAATAACAAAAGTCTGCCTTCATTCCGGTGTCACAAGTCCAACTCAGTTATCTACGGTCTACTTACATACCTACTTACTTTTGTTATCCGTCTTCTCTCAACTCCCTCTCCCTGGTTTCTACTACCACGACCACTGCTGATGGATCAGGATGATACGATGTTGATATAGACAGTCATAATAATAATAATAATAATAATAATAATAATATTAATAATAATATGAATGAGGTGAAGTACCACAACAATTTCTACATATATATATAATAAGACACACGGAGGTAGCACCTTCCTCTCTGATTTTGTCCTCGTGACTTGGCCCAACAAAGAGATTCACATTTTTATACTCTATTCATCTCTCTGCATCTTTTCTCTCGTACAAAACATAAAATACACCAAAAAAAGCAGCAGGAATGTATAAAGGTATGTTACACAATGAACATTACATAACTATTTTCTATTTGCACATCCTGTTCACTGGTATGACTTTCTCCGCACATAATCAGCTACATACAAGTTCCCTTTTAAAATATTTGAGTACACCAATTAAGTAAAAACCTTGTCCTCCTCTCAGCCGGAAACGAACATGGCTTAACGCAAGAACACACGATTATTGTACGGTTATCTATTATGTTTCCAGGGATTATCCTTTCCCCGTTGAATC
Source organism: Callyntrura sp. NNG-2020 (assembly GCA_027744055.1). Taxonomy (NCBI): domain Eukaryota; kingdom Metazoa; phylum Arthropoda; class Collembola; order Entomobryomorpha; family Paronellidae; genus Callyntrura; species Callyntrura sp. NNG-2020. The sequence goes on from JAHZNE010005779.1 coordinate 1,154, forward strand.
CTCTACGACGTACATATTTTATGGTTCATTAAATCTAAACCTTTCGCCTCTACCTACGCATTTTACCAACTTACTTGGTTTCCTCTTTTCACATGCACGTAAATTCTTGTAGTACCTCTCTCACACGTAACATGACTCATGACTCCCATTTGATTAGAAACCACTTTTTGTTCAGCGAAGGTAGTTTTATCTTTAAAAGGCATGAGAAAGGTTCGGGAGAGTTGGATTTTTAAATTGGGAAACGGAATAGCAATTAAGCACACAGAAAAAAAACATGACAGTAGGGCCCACACACGTATCTGTACTGTGACAGCGCTTCATCAAGATTCATCTGTATTTTTGTTATCATGCCAAGTTAGTTTTCCCTGGCGAACAAACGAACAACGGGAGGAACATGTAGTTTTGATCGTACACTTACATACTGATTCTACTACTAGCAACAGTGACTCTCGAAGAAACCATAAATTACTTTACTGCGGACATGGGCATGAAACTAACATCTTTTTCCCTGTTCAAGACAAGCTAGTCGTACATTTGAAAAAAGGGGCTGTGGTTATAGAGTATTATACCTCATCTTATTAGCTATAGCAGATAGATTTCTATAGTGAAGTCGTTGTTATGCATCCGGCGTCCGTTCATATTTCTAACGACAACGTTTTCCAAAGAACTGATCATAATTTCGAAGGAAGATAGACTGAATAATATGCTGTAATGAGCTAATCAACGCCCACAACAAGAGAGTACAACATTAAACATCGTCCGTACGAATTTTAATGAATGAAATGTGATTGTTAGTTCAACAAGCCGTGGGGCACCGCAAGGGTCAAATTTGTCCCACCCTAATAAAATTGAGCTTACATAGATATTAGACACCAGACAGTTCTAGAATTTTTGCAAAGTTTGACCCAGATTGGTTGGGGGTTCCTTCCGATCCCTGGAGGGCTTCAAAGTTTAAATACATCATCAACTTCCCTGATTTAACCGCGTATCGATCGACCATCGACGCGTAGGCAAAATGCTATCACATTAAGGAGAATATTGCGTTTGTGACGCCCCATAATGGCCGTTTCGTTTCGCCACTTTTTTCATGTTAGGTTCACTGATGAGTGGTGGGCAATCTTAACGATTTTTTTATTTCGGGTACTTCATATTTTATGTATCCCACATGTCATTATTAGTACATACTACACAAACACATAGTACAATACACACAGACAGTTTTAAAAAACGGAGTATATTATATGATGGTTTCTCTACCATACTACCATTCTTCTCTGCACTCGAGCTATTTTTTGTTCCCCATTTTACTACTCTTCTTTCACCGACGTTTATTATCATCAGTCCAGTTTCGTATTATGAGAAGAATTTGACCTCATCATGCGACATACTGTGGAAGTGTTGACTTTTTGATGCTTTTAATATGAATATTTAAGAATATAATTTTGATGGTAAAACGCCACATTATTTTTCCAATAAGCACGGAAATTTGTCATTTTTAAGCACGCATTTTTTAAAAGTAGAAATGTGTATATATGTAATTATGAACAATATTTTGTAAACATACTGGCAGTGCTGTATGTCATCATGTACAATGCAATCACCAACCTATATGCAATGTACTTTTACTGTTGACTGTACTGTGTATTTCAATTACATTTTGTGCTAGCAATTGAAATAATACAAAATGTTTTAATTTAAAAAAAAAAACTCAACTAAACAGCATCCTCGTCGTTCTCTGTAATAAAATGCCTACCCTTTTACACATTTTAGTGTGACTGATGGGTAATGTGACTCTCATCAGGCGAACTAACTCCTCCACTTGAATACGGACGTACATCTACACTCTTTGACATTTTACTTCAAAGAAGTCCCGGTGGCACCAACGAAACTTTTAACTCATTATTTTGTTCGGTGCAGAATATAACGTTCTGGTGAATCTGGTTAAATCCATACTTGGGAGAATATGTTTTTAATTGCACTAACATTTTTTTGCCAGCGCCATTAACGTTATAATACACTTTTACTACTACTAACGACAAAATAATATTTTACGTTGACATCAAGGTGACTCTAATAATAGCATGTGGGATACCTACACGTTGGTATTCTTCATTGGCACAAAGAGGGTTCTAATAACGACGGAAAATCACTCACAATGAAGACTCCCGGTCTCAACTTCGTGCCACGCCAAATGACCATATAAACACATTAAGGTTCAACCGTGAACCCTCAGAAAACAACTTTGTCGCTTTGGTGCATTCATTACAAATGTCACTTTAGCTTAACTTTATGTATGTATATACACGTGGTTTTTTTCCTGCTATTTCCTCGTAGTTAAAGAAAAAACAGCCACAGCCTTGAATATACAAAGTTTCCTTAAAGCGATTCAACACAAAAACAGACTGTTTTAACAATTAAACGCATGAAACCCTTTCACACAAGTTGCCATTTCAACTCAATTTATATACCCCAGACTAAAAAGTCGCCGTTTACTGTAGCATACCTAACGCGAGAAGGAGACTGACGAAAATCTTCATGCACCTTGGCTTAATAGTGTGTATCCATCCCTTACAGCCCATCAAACTAGCATAAATGCAATATCTATCATTAGCGTCATTATCGCAGTTGTTAGCGCTTTCAAATTGTGTCGTACACATACACTCTCTAACTTCCAGGTCCTTTCCACAAAACGAAATTAACGACTCCTCTAGCGGTAGTCCCTCTTTCTTAATGTCAAAGTGAAAAAAGCATGAAAAAAGCGATAGGGGCCCCTGAGACTGAATCACTTTTTCCTTTGCGGAACAACAACTCTCAAAAGCAGTTGTTGGTAAAAGAGCTTTATTACGTTAAGTACGCCTATTTATCATTTTGGCAGCTAGTGCTCCTTCTAAACTAGGCCGTCCAAGGCAACTTCTCTACTTTTCCCATCACCACCATATAGCTACTCTACAACTACGCCATTTTCCACTCTCCGTCTTCTCCAATATTTTCTCCCGTTTTTTTTACTACGCATTACCCCAGTCCAGCGTAGATTGTATTTCCCTTTCGACTGAGAATTTTTCCTCGTCGGTCATACCTGATTCCTTGGTTGTGTGGCTTTCATGAAAACTTCGTAGCACAGGCGACAAAGAAGAACAAAGCCAGCACAGCAGCACCACCATCACCAAGTTGTTTGACAGAAGAACAGTTTCTCCAGCACTCTGCCAGTCATTATGTTAGCTTTTTGCAATTATCATCACATCCGTGTACATTTCTCTTGGAGAAGTGCTTTTCATGCGTATAGACCTGTCCGTCTGCAAAGGCCAAAGTGTGCATCTTAGTATGCACGCCTGCTTACCTACTTGCCTGGTTTTGCTTTCCCCCAATTTTGCTCTTTACTGCTAGTGGAAACCTTTTTCAGTTTGAAACAAAAACTGAGAATGTCTGCGAATAACGCTAATATTAAAACCACATTCTATTTTTGCAGCAGTAGTTGGTTGAAACATTTTTTGCTAACTAACACTCTTGCCAAAGTATCGTATCGCTTTGATAAGTGTAGTTGTTGCTGACGTACACTTAACGAGTAATTAGTCTGAGGAGAGGAATAAAGTATTTAGGGTGCAAATAATATATGAATGAATGAAGGTAATAAGTTGCCAACAATGTATTCACAGAGGACGATGTCGATGACTTAAATCTTCATGTGACCCGCTACCGGCCTGAGGAGTTAGATAAACTTGCCAAAACAACCAAATTTACGAGAAAGGAAATCCAACTGATTTATCGCGGATTTAAACAGGTTTATCTATATATATATACATATATTTATAAAAAAAACTTTATTCGTTTATAAATTTAAACTGTATACTCATTTGTACTAAAAAGCTTGTCTTTCAGATATACATAAATATTTCTATATAAATTGTGTATGCTGTTCTCGTGTTTTTGTAGGAGTGCCCAACGGGTCTTGTCGATGAAGATGCATTTAAGGATATTTTTGCCCAGTTCTTTCCACAAGGCGGTAAGGCCAAAAGTTTTATGCCCGACGCTTGGCTAACGATTTTCTAAAGAATATTTTTTTATTCAAGTCGTTATCTACAATACAATAGAAAAAAACGGCATGACGGTGGGTGGCGATAATATTCATTGCGTGAAGATAACTCAATTAATGGGAATGTTTAGGGAGAGAAGAAAAAAAAATCTTTTTATAGCCTTTAGCCTTTTCCTTGCTCCGCTGAAGAAGAAAAAAAGTTTCCTATTGTTTTTTTTGCTTTTCAAACTTTTAGCGATATTACTGCGTATTAATATACTTTTGTGTAATGCGCGTGTCTTTTACGATATTTTTTTTCCAGATGCGACGCAATATGCTCACTATGTCTTCAATACACTCAAACAAAACTCGTCAGGACAAATCAGTTTCGAGGTAAGAGGATGACGCAGTACAAACATAAAAACAATTTAATTAAGTAGTACCGCAAGGCACATTTTTGCTATTAAAAGAGTAGCACCCTATGATGAAGGGTAGATGCCCAAGCATGATACAACTTACCACTCGTTCGTTAAATTATCTAAGAAGGAGGTAATAACCACCCATCTCTCTAGAGAGAACTTTAATAACATTAAAAACGGCGACGCCCTCGCTACGACACATTGCGGTTGGAAAAGGGGACAGATGTAGAGAAACAAGACAGGATTCGGATATCACATTATAAGCTCACATGAGTTTCAGCACCCCTGGGGCAACACCAGATAAATTGAGTTCCCCAGGCAACTCTCGTTGGCATACGGAATTAGTTGGGAATCTTGCTACAATTTAATTTGGCCGCAGTGAACGTAATGGCTAGGGAACTTAATCTGATTGTAACCCTTGAACGGCACTTGACACGATTTTTTTTAAAACGTCCATCTTATCAATTACCATTAAAGTAATTTTAGAATTTAAGCACGCCGTAGTAGTAGGTTCTTGTAAAACAACAAAACAACACGTAAAAAACAGCAAAACTGCTTTCCTGGGAGTAATGTTACCCCCAGTAAACTTTTTTGTAGCCTTGTGACCAACACACGGAGGTTATCCTCTTGACTAGCTCTAATTGCAGGCTCTATGAGCGGCACTGGTTCATTTCATTTTTTTTCTCTCTCTCTACCCCTCGTTTGCCGGTTTACTTTTCTAACCAAGCACAATACATCACAACTTTCCATGCTCCGTTACAGCCATGGGTCCACCTTTCCTCTAATAAAAGAAGTGGCAGCGGCACCACGAGTCATGAAAAAGTTACAAATTGACTTTTACTATTAGTGGCTCATAAAACATTTTCTCTTTCGTCCTTTCTTCCCCTTTCTCTACTTTACCGAGACACTCATTTCTCTCTCCTTTTCCCCCTCCACTCTTTTCACTCTGCGTTCTTTTCTTCCTTTTTTTATTGTGAAAACCTCATTCTGTCCTTATCGTGATGAGAACGATGACGACGAGTTTGGCCAATAAAAATGAATTTATTATCCAGTACAGCAATCAGTAATTAGAAAACTTTCAACAGCCTTCGTTTGATTGTTGAGTGGGTATGGGTGCGCCTCTCTGAGCTCGATGCTCGTTTCCTTTGCTGCGTGAAACAAAAAAAAAAAGATTTTTTTTTATCTAAACGGAAAAAGGAACGTCAATGTGACTACGGGAAAACTCAACTCACCATATCAACACCATTATCCACCCACCCACCATTAATAACAAAATCATTCCGTGTTATTAACAAGCAGCCCTAACTGCACCATGGGTAAACCATTTTGAAAAAAACCACAGAGATGAGGGCAAGCGGTGTTGTATGTTGTAAGTTGTAAATTAGTTTACCTGTTTGTTGATAAAGCAATAGCACATGAGGGTAGGGACAAATGTAGAATGCCAAATAGTGTGTAACAGGCTAAACCTTTTGTTTGGAGGGAGCAGGAGCAGGGGAGAGCAATGCAGCATAAAAGCTGAGACTACCTACTTAATATTAAATTCAAACGTCGGCACACGACAGCCAGGGCAAAGTAATGAAAGTAATATTTTTCTCGCTTCATGTTTAAACGTTGTAATGTCCTTTTAATGTCCGTATTACCCTCTTGTTCTTGTAGGCGGATATAAAGTATATATGTGTACTAGGTAAATACTGTGAAAGGTTATCCAGGACCGGGTTTTTATTGGTGGACGAGAGTTCCAAGCAAGTTGTCTGGCTAGGAAAATGGATTGTAGACAAGCCAAGCGAAGCAATTCCACTGGATGACGCACTCTTGCATACATAAGTGTTTGATGGATCTAAACTGGGCATTTCGTTAATAAACAAAAAAGATATTTTCCATTCCAGAGGGGTTTGTGGACATGGCTAAATTAAAATTATCAAAAACGAGTATCCGTATTCTGTTCGGTGCATAATAAGGTGGCTTTCACGCAAAGGAAGAGTTGCTGATTATAAATTTAATGAGTTCCCTCTCTTAAATGGCAACATTTGTAGCATGCATACTCACAGATGTAGATGAAAAAATTAGTGGTGGAACTGTTACTCAGTTTTGGGCTTGTTAGCTTTTGTCGTTTTTCAATTTCCCTCAATGTTGATGGGTTTAGTTAAGTCAATAAATGGTTCAGGCCATGATGCTGGAGATGAAGTGTGTATACACATTGGTGAGAAAATGGCGTAAGAGAGAGAGAGAGAGAGAGAGAGCGAAGGTTGGGGGGAGGAGTGAGGAGAGGGGAAGAGGAAGGGAGAAAGGAAAAGAGATTTGAAATAAAATACATGCACTTAAGAGAGATAGTGATGAAGACGAGGATGGGCATGAGGACGACGATATTATATTTTGCAGCAGTCGTTGTGCGTGTTTCCATTGTGCTTTTTTATTAACGATAGAAGCCATTTTTCTTTACGGGTTCCTCAATGGGTGTTTTTTTTGGTAGTAAGTCGAGTGTTTTCATCCTTTCTTTTCTTTTTTCCGGGGGATTTTGCAGGAGTTCCTCGGTATTCTATCAAAAGTTTCAAGAGGCACCATTCAAGAGAAGATGCAGTGGATTTTTGGACTATATGACCTGAATAAGGATGGACTGATTACCGAAAATGAGATGCTGAAAGTGGTAACATCCATCTATGAAATGCTTGGTCATCACACTGAGCCCCAGGTTGAGGAAAACTCGGCCAGGGAGCACGTTGAAAAGATATTCCATGTGAGTACTCCCATTTTCTATTTGAGTCAGTCAGTCGTCGTCAGTCCGTTGCGTTGCACTATCGCCATTGTTATATGGGTAGTAGCCATGATGGTAATAGTTGTTGTAGCTGAGGCAACAGCAGCAGCACCCAGCTAGAAGGCCAAGACCATGCCCCATTCCCGCCATCAATAACAGGGCTGAAAAGTGAAATAAAATCAAGTTTCTCTGAAAAGAAAACAGAGAGAAAAAAAAGTGGAGCGAGAAGCGCGGGCTGCTGGTTGCAAGTAAAAATCCCTCGCACAGACTCTGCCTGTTCGACGGGCGTTCACTTTTTGCTCCCTGCAAGCTAAAAAGCTGTTTTCAAAACTTACTCATCATTTTTTCATCTTATTTTCCCTTTTTTGCTCTATTTCCTCTTTATAGCAAATCGACCTGAATCATGACGGGGTCGTGACTATTGATGAGTTGGTCGAGTGGTGCTGCCGGGACGAGAGAATTCTTCAGTCTTTGGAAATGCTGGACACCGTGTTGTGATCGCCAAAAAAAGGAAGAGGACAAAGCGGATAATAATGGAATTTGTGGACATCTTGGCCGAGTTTACGGGAAAACCAAAATGCGACATTTTTAACCTTTTAACCGCTATTACCACTGCTACTACTGTAACTGGTATATTACGTAAAATATGTGACGACAACTCTCTTAAAAATTACTGTTACTACATTACGGCCAGGGAAAAATGTATCTAAAGTATAAAATACAAAAATCAAAAAGTGTCGTGTACTCTTAATTTATAAAGATAGTTTCGTTCAACCGATAATAATTATGATAACCTTGTACTATACATAGGTGGCAGCTAAACAAATTCATTATGGATAGGAAGCATTGAAAGATTTTAAAAAATCGTAAGATTGTACTTTCATCTTTTCAATCAGCTATCCAATCACTCTCCCCCGTTGTGATGGAGCATTGATCAAGATAATACTATCTGAAAAAGCAAGTTTGTCTTTAGTAAGGAAATCTAGTAGATAGAAATATATATATATCTATATACATATATCGAAATTTTTTAACAGCGTTAAAGTTATCTTCAGAATTATTCCTTGCAAAATTTTCTAGAGTAGCTTTATTATGTCACTCTTTTTTTGTGTTATCAAAGCAGGCATTATTATTGCTGCATTTTTTTGCCAACGAATATAATTACAAATCATACCTGAAACAATTCACCTTTAGAGTTAAGCCCCAACTCCCTGTTATACCGCTACTATTCCCTTTATGTTTGTATGAAAGTTAATTAAAGGCAGGGCGAGATGAGATTGACTTTGAGAAAAGAGAAAAGACGAATGATGACAACAAATTGTATTTCTGGCGATAATGACGCATTGGGATTTTAAATTCTCTCCTATTGTGTAGATACTAAACTTAGGCTTACGTAAAGGAATCTATAAATATTTATATATGTAATATATCTCGTGTTGTTAAAGAATATAGGTACTATTAACCTTCATATACCTAATTCCGTTTAGCCACTAAATAGGCAGTTATACGTACGTAACAGCTTTCTCAAGCTCTTTTATTGAGAAAAACTCTCTATGAACAGATTCACGCAAGTAAAAATATACCCGTATCTTGTAATGTAATCTACACGTTAAGCTCACAAGCTTGTCAGTAGTACCGTATCCTATTTGATTTGATAAAATTGTAATGAAAAAAATACATATTTAACTTATGTACGCACACACACAAACCACAAAAAAATAAACTAGATGAAAAGTTTCTAGGATAGACGTACATGAATTATTAAAATTTAATTTGCCGTGCCATTAATGGAAATGAAATCCTTTCTAGTAGTAGTGTATATTCCTACACGCGCAGGGTGAAATGATTCTGTAGATAACTAACGATCCATGCAGAACGATCTTTTTACCTTCGCGAAATTGATCCCTCTAACCTTGATCCAAGTTACCACATTTAAACCACTGTTTTTCCTATTTCCTGTCGTTTTAGTCAAATTGTGTAGTCACCTATGTAAATAATATGTCTAATGTAATAATTACAAACCCAAGAAAATATAAGGAAAGCGTTGATGAAAAAAAAACTAGAGTCATTATTGTTCCCTGAAGGAAGAATGGCGTACCTATTTTCCTGTAGCAGATTTTCGTCTCAAGGTTAAGGCTTTACTAGGTGTATTGTGGTGTAACATGGTTTAAACTGTAAGTTGTTTACCTTCTAACAAGGTAAACGTGAGTAAAACAAGTGCAAATTGGCGGCGTCGATGAAAATACGTGTGTTTATGATATTGATATGTTTTGTAAGAAATTACTCGGTTGGATTGTTGAAGTAAAAAATTAAGAGTGTAATACTATTAACTGTACTACAGTAAGATTGTCCTATATATCGTGTTGATCTAGCAAACAGCGATAAATATATTTACCCTGTTAATAAATGTTGGCTACTACTATTTATTAATATTACCACCACCACTTACTTTAGTACCATTAGTTCTTCCCGAAAAAATATTGAGAAAAAAAAACGGTTGGAGTAGCGTTGCAAAGGTTGAAAACAGCAGCAGTAACAAATATTCCTATTAGTGCAGTTGTGTAGGGGTGAACATGCGTTTATTTACGAATGGAGTATCGTATTACTGTAAGAAATAGTTTGGGATTATAGAAGCTAACATTTTCCATGATTGTACACCATTTTAACCTAACTCAGTATTATAATAATAATAATTATTGATATAATAATAAATTCTATACTTGCTGTTTTACTCAATGTCGTATACGGAGACAACTGCAGAAGCGCTTATTTTTCCGCTTTGAAGGGGATATTAATGCGGGTTTATTTTGTGGCATCTGCTCTCACTATCTGGCTCCTTTTTCATGTTGCTGTAAAATGGGAATTATACCTGACAGACTTTCTTCCGCATTTCCGTTTTATGTTGTTTGAAACATATCTGTAGTGTGCAGGAGAGATGTGCCCTGCTTGCTGGTGGTAACAACGAACAACAAAGATGTCTAGAACGACGTCAGCGCTCCAAAACGAAACAGATGCACACTGGTGAAACGTTCAGCTTTCTCTTGTGATGGAACAGCGTAAACTGCTCCAAGGGGGCGCCTGAAGCCAGGAAGACGAACTAGCGTGGAATAATGTTGATAACGGCGAGGTGAAAGTAAAATGAACAAGGTAAAGTTGAGACGGCGAAAAAATAGGTACGACTGCCGTGTCCATATGGAAGTAAATGTGCATATGACCGTATGGTTGTAAAATGGAGATAATATTTTCATAAGACAAGAAAATGGAAAATTTAGGGAGAATACTTTGTTAGTCGTTCTGTGGTGACCAGACGGTAGAAAGAATTATTTAATATCAAGATAACCAAACAAGTTCCAGGTAATGCTCATGTTTCCCTTTAAATGCCGACAGATATGTGTATGTCGCTTTGATAGGTATGTGTCATGTGTGTCACTTTCCGTAGGAAAATCAATGGTGAGATAAAGAGAATAAAGAGAACATGAAAAAACAAATCTACACAAAAGAAATAAATCGTTGCCTGATAACTAACAATTGTAGAACTCACTTGGAGCATTCAGTATTCAGTATTTACCCCGGTTCATTACAATCAGCGGAACATCGTCGAGCTAAAAATTTGGCTAATAGTAACAAAGTGTGTCGCCTCGTCGTCTTCGAGGGCAAAATATAAACTATAAAAGCTTAAGATCAATAAATACATGGTAATTTATTATGTACTGGATAAGTTTATGTGTATTTGCAATAGCAATCACAGATAGACCATCCGCAAGGAATTGACAGATAGAAATGATTAGACACGAAAGATTTTATTTGTATGATGAATACGTACAACATTCTGTCGTCCTTGAGGTTTTGTGGAAATTATTTTCAAGGATTTCCATGAAATAAAACGACAGGCATGTCCTTCGTGCTGTGACATAATTTCTTGAAAATAGTCAAGTATTTGTTGCGATCGTGCTTTCGATATTCAGATGTAGCGGGATAAATAGTGGGGAGGTTCCACCTACGCAAATCTATCGTTATATATGTGTAGGAAATCATCTTAGTGTTAGAATTGTTCATTACAATGAACCGAACGCTTCTTCATGTAATGTCTCATATATAGAGATTCAGTAATGATGATTTTTTTGGAATTAGCCTCTTGCAAACAGTATTACGAACTAACGCTCTAACAAAGAGAAGCCGTACCTTTAAATGCGATCACGTTTAATGCACCTGATGCAAGTGTATGTAAAGACCTCTGCAAAATACTTATGATGAAAGAGGCATGAAGAAGTGTATATACTGAAAGGGAACAGTGTGCATTTTATTACTAGTTATGATGAAAAATTAGTGCAGAATTACGAACGCTGGAAAATATTGTTTTTAGTAGATTTGAAGAAGTTGACAGTTTTGTGTGTTAAAATAATTACGAATGCTGCTGTTCCTGATTATTTGTTTTTTATTAGTGCCAATGTGGTATTACAAATATAAATTTAATTTGAATTTAATTAAAAATTTAGTTTAGCCAATTCAGCGTAGTGATTTTTGTGTAATGTACAAATAGCTGTACATTTTTTTATCTAGGGCAGATTTCATCTAAAATATTGAAAACTGCCACTATTCCAATATTCAAGACAAAATCTTAAATGCATTTTGTTTGAAAAGTGACAAGTAAAGTAAAGAGTGTTGTCGGCAGTCCTAGGTTGTGATCAGTAATCTTCCTTTATGTACCGAACCCGGGTTTACATTGCGCGTTCCTTATCGTAGTTGTTGTTGCTGTTAGAGTTGGCGTTCGTGTTGGTATTGGTGTTGATGTTGGCAGTCTAAAATAATTGTTAATTAGACAAACCCATGTAAAACTGAGAATATTTGTTCCTCAGGAAATTAAGAGATAATTTCATTGGATAGGATTATGGTACTTACTGCCAGAGCAAGAGTCATGGCTACAACCGAAATGATTCCGAAGAATTTCATTTCGGCGAATAGTTGGAGACTTAGAGGTTTGCTTCTTCTTTCTCAACTTTAGTGAGTGAAGGAGTGATATCATTACACAATTTTCGCCCCGCTTTTATACTCTTCTCAAGTCATAAAAAGTACGTCATGAATAGGTATTACATAAAACAATTGCTATTCTGTTGAATTGAAAATCAAATAGGACTCGTTTATTGCAGCACCGAATTGTTTGGTTAATGGCTATTAATAATTGACAATTGTAGTAAGCATATTTGTTCTTTATAATTAAACGTCCATCATACACAAAGACATACGCGGAAATTCTTCCCCAGCGCGGCAGCGACGCTCCTAACCTTGAGATATCAAGGATGCCGTAATATTCGGGATTTTGTGGGTTTTTGGTTTTTTGGGTAATATTGTGCTCTTTTGACGGCGATGAATTTTTTTTAAAGGAAATCGACGATATATTGGGTTTGTAAGTCGGGATTTTTATAGCCGCTGATCAAAGATTTACGGGAACATTGGTTAGTCGGGGGTGCTGCAGGGGTTTTGGACAGAATTTCACCGTATGCACAAAATGATCCAAACGTAAAATGTTTCTGTGGGATATCTTTGAAGCAACAGGGATAAGCCACGTTGGGTCAAACAAATACTTACATCAGTTTCTACTTTCTTCTGTACATTTGCCCATTGGCAAGACAGCTTCAACTTTCTCTCAATGGGGGAGGGGAGGAATCATGACATATTATGTTTACAAAACCCCCTCTAACATACCTGATCGATGTAAATCACCGTCTAATTAGCGATTTCATACTTTTTACACTTAAGGCCATTTTCTGTAATGTATCAACACGCATACCTCATCGTTGGAGTACCAGTTCGCGTGATCTGGAGAAACTAGAGGACAGGGATAAAGCGTGTGATACTAGAAACAAACTAACAATAAGGATACACAAAATATACTATTTTCATTATATGCATTTCTGTATGGTGTGCCTGCACGGGGAATCTATTGACCTTTGACATTTTATGAAATATTATGGTATACATGAAACTTTTTATTATAATTAATAATACTAACTTATTAACTTAAGTTCTATTATTACTTTTAAGATTTTTTTTATTTTCTAATAATAAATTGGTAGACCCGAGTTTCATAGAGTGGATGCATTATAAAGAATCATCTTGCGAAAATATTACAATCTAAAAACACGGACATCACCGGTTATGATGTTAGGGTACGAAAAGAGCATTGCTAATTTCTGAATACCTGTCAACATCTCCATATTGGAAATAAAGCACTTACAATACATTACAATGACTCGATTATAGGGATCCTGTGAGTCGCCCAGATATGGTTAAAAGTGAGATAGATATACTCTGACCAGGGGGAAATGGAGACAGTTTTAGTAAACTATTTTGTACGACCAACATACATAAGTTTACCATTTTTTTATCTATTCCTTAACACATTCACATACCTCTTTAGTATAAGGAGGCTGTGGAGTACTTATGGTGCAATAAATGATAAATTTAATCCCTGGTACATCTAGTTTGTATGCATAAAATGTTTTAGAATCTGCATGAATTTAAAATTTATGTAGGTAAAATTATTTTCTCATTATCAACTTGTTTCACAAACTGTTTGAGAACTGAATTGTCTAAAATGTGCTTATTAAGAGCTACCAGGATACTGATGACTTCAAATCACACAAAAGACTCAAACACTATGAACAAGTACTATTAAAATTAAAAGTGAAGTTGTGCAGAAAGAATTTCAGAGAGAGAGAAATTAGCGCACAACTTAAACTAATTGTTCTACTGCTATGGACATGAGCAAATTCTGTTCTGTGAGTTCTATCTGTCTGTTTACACTTCCACGGGAACTGTAAGAAGCAAAATGCTTTTAAAAGATCTTCAATATTCTTTAGTCAATTTCCCTTGAATTTCTGTATGGTGCAGATAACTTGTCGAGTGTGCAAGACAATAAGAGAGCACTTCTCTAGGAGAGAGAGAGAGCACAGCATGCAAATTAGAGCGTTTGCACTACAGTATCTCACGTTTTTGCTCAAGGTCTCTTTCCCGTATTACGCAGTAGCCATCTGACTACCAGTGTCTCAGTTTCCCCAAATATGTTTCCAATGAAGGCATTCTTTGTCCCAAGCACACACTTGACACACTTAAGATCAATTTCCTTGCTTTTATCAGTGATCTACCACCTTATGTTGTTTTCCACATTTATTCGTCCCATCCATAGTACACAAGCAATCATTCTCGAACCAACAATGCTGACGGAAGTAGAATCCAAAACCGAAAGAGAAATCATAACATATTTTGTTTTGAAATGACATGAATAAGCTTTTCGTTATCCCGTCATCTTTTGAGCTAACCGTAATTTACATTCGCCCACGTCCAACGCATGCAACTGCAACAATACCAATTACCCAGGAAAGGATGTATATATGTTTTTGCTGGTCTAATACAAAACGAGGAAACACTTAAATTAAATTCTAAAGCTAAAGCTTACTTTGATATATAAAGTACACTTTAAAGTGAATTCTATGCGAATCTCTCATATTTTGTAAACCAAAAACCGTCACAATGAGGAACCTAAATTTCCGACAATATGACAACATCTCTCTGCCTTTGATAACAAACGCCTACGCCATTTGTCATCGAAATGATGAAGTACAGAGATAATATGTTATTGAATGAGCTCCTCATAATTTCTATCCCCTTCATTTCCTCACTAAGCCAATCAAAATTATCAACGAGAAGTAAACGATCAATATTTTTAAGGAAAACTTTTACAACAGCCTGCCACATCGGGGTATATTACTTAAAGCTAATGTTTCCTGTACACAAACAACATACTACCAACTACCTTTTACACAAAACCCGTTTGGATAAATTGTATAGCGTTCAACTGCTGCTACGCTCCTATCTCTCTCTCTCTGTCGGTTTTTTTGTTTGGTTTCACTCTTGAAGCTTACTGTCCGTCGTTCCTTGACGCCCCATTGTTGCAAAACGCATGTCACCCGTTTCGCAACCCCCTTTCTCTCCTTCAACCTGAATAACATTTCTGGGCCAAGTAAGTTAGTCAAGGATGATATAGCATTATATAAATGACTTTCCCAAATCATCACCGCTGTTGGAGAAAGCGTTTTCACGCGCATATTCCCTCCTCCAAATAAAGGGATAACACGAGGAGAAAACTACTCGGACTGACGGCATGCCAAGCCGAAGCTTACACCAAGTGGTTTTAATAAAATACGACAGGACTGTGTTTTCAACAACTCACTTGGGTAAGCTATACTTCTCCCTTTCAAGCCTTTTTTCATCATCCTCACTGCTATATCCTATCATCATCGTTTTGCTCCTCTCTGGTCTATTGCCATTTCCACTGTACCGTTACTTTCCTTAAATTTTGTGTGTGCACAGAGTCTTCCTCATGTACCATCCTCGTTGTCTATCATTTTCTTCCTCTGTTGCTGTCACTCGTTAAGTGCTTAAAGTTGTTCGGGTATAAAAGCTGTCGTCAATATGTACTCACCTGTCATAACGTCTTGTTTTCTCCTAAGCACACCTTCTTCTTTCGTCGTCTCCAAAGAATCACAGTGAACATCACATTTCCCTGTTCTCATTCCCATCCTCGTTCAACAATTCAGGAAGCAAAGGCTTTCCAGCCGTATATTCCTAGCCGCCAAAGAAGCCGTTCGCTTTCTCTCACTTGTTGAGTTGTCGAGCTGCTGCATCTTAATATTTCTTCAATTCCATTACCAGTGGCCATCGCACCAGCGTAAGTCTTCACAGTTGAAAGTTGGAATCAAGGTAACATAGCAATTCTTTTTTCTAGATAAGCATGTAGTATTGCTTGTTTGTGCTTTGTTTGTTGGTGTTCCTATTGTAGTACACAATGACCAATTTTCTTAAAACAGCCTTTCAGACTCCAGCATATTTTTTTTATTTTTGTACTTCTCGTATATTTTTTAACGGTTAATTTTTTATGTTGACAACATATTCTCATACATTTTCAAGTACAAGTCTTGGCGTGTGAAACTGAAACTGGCTCACTACCCATAAACTTGTTTTTAAAAAATACCACAAATGTTGTGCATTTTGGACACGTTTTTGATCCATTAATTTTTCTTGATAAATTCGCAGGCTTTGTCGTCCTTGGTGAAATTGCGAGAGAAGTACTCTTGATCTCTAACTACAGAAACAAAACTTCCCACTTACGGAAGATTACCAACTCCTCGTGTTGTCAAGCAGTCTGAGGTAATATATTCAATGTAACACTTAAAACTTTGTAGTGAATTTTATAAAGTAGGAAAAAAGTTGCGTGCCACGCTTGAAGCTTTTCTCCGTCCAACTTTTGTAGTTTTGTCGGCACGGCACTTTTGTATTATTTACAAAATCCCCCATAATATGCGTTTAAAAAAGTACTTTGGGCATGTACGCTTTTTTCTTTGAACAATTCCTTCCCACTTAAAATATTCTATCATAATTTCATAAAGAGAATGTTCCACATCCATACTTTCATGCAAACGGGCGAACATAAGTATCCTGTAGTCATTATTGCGCATTGGCTGAAATCATACTAACTACAGGCTTCTGCGTTTCCGTTATGAAACATTTGCAAATACTCCATAAACCATGTATCGCGTCATTGGACGACTTTGACTGATGTTCTTTCCTGGAACCTTCTTTTAGTTGTTATCAAATAAAATCATTATCGGCTTTACTGTTGAACTATCTAATGAAAGCATATCTTGTCACGAACTATTCCATTTTCCACATTCTCATCAAAAATATTTTTTCACATCACCCCAATAATCATCATCATCACTAGAGGAAACGACAAATGATAAATTTATAAGCATCTTACGACTTCTTTGTCATATTCATAAAGTTGCACCCACCTTTGCTTATTGAGATGCTTTATTATATCTTTACACTTCAGATTTTTATTTTGGTTTCCGTACCCTGTACACAGCAAAGCTGGTTGGAAATGTTGCTTTCTCTAATTTGTGCATGTCCTTGCAGCAAATTAGGGGCTTAGTAGCAATATATGTAAGACTTTAAAACGTAGACGGAAGAAAAAGTAGTAGAAATTGGGATTTTTTTCTTATTCATAATCTTTTGCATAGTGAAAACGGCAGGTGGGCAATGTGAAAAGGCTCTGCTTTCAATACTTAGGTATAATAAGTAGTCATGAAGTATATGCTAAAATAATTTTAATATAAATTCATAAATATCAAATCCCTAAAACACGACAATGATTCGTCCGAATTGTCAGTATCAACGTAAAAAGTTTAAATGCAAAAAATACACCTTAGCGAAATTCGCTGGTCGTGTATCATTTTGGATGCCTTTTATTATAATAGTTACCTTTTATGCACGGCTTAATATTGTACGGTTTATGTATGGGGCATGATGACATTGACATGCACCTAAGGTATATGACAGCGCTCATGAGATTGCTTTTTACTACTCTTTCATTACATTTGTTACATGAATTCATATAGTCTCACATTGGTCACATCACGATTTTCCCGATAGCATCAGTAGTTCACCTACAGTTTGTACATGCAAAACTAATAAAGAAAATTACTTGAGGTCATCAAATGCTATCACATGCCGAACAAAACTCGGGAAATACTGTGTGCCACTTAATTTTTTGTATTTTTCGAACATTTTGTGCATAAATGGAGTAGAATAAGAGGGTATAAGGAGGTAAGTGAAAACGACAAAAAATTAGCTTGCTTAAAGTACATTTAGTACAAGCTTCATTACTGCTTTACTAATGGTCTACCTGGTACATAATTTTACGACCGAAGCAACGCAAGTTGCTTGTAAATTACTTGTTTTTACACGCCTACCAACACACAAATGGCATGTCTACAAAGTTTCGTAAAATTAGTTATTAGTTCACATTATGCAGAAAATGTTTTAAGCTGAAATATATCGAGTAACCGAACATATATTGTCACAGTACTAACCCTGCTACTCGTCATTTGTGAAGGTCTCATGTTCCCCATGTGGGGACGGTTCTATGTCGTTGGAACACTTACACTATGTCTTAGTGACGCAAATCTTGTTTTTGTATAAATCAGAGCAGAAATGATACAAAGTTTTTTTTCTCCTTTTCTTTACATAAAGTTTGTTTCACAAAACAAAATGAAACCTTCAAAATCGAATAACAAATAGTGGAACAAAAAGGACGCTGTAATTGGTATGCTAACAGGCAGCTTTTCATTCTGTCTCCTTCACTCCTCATTACGGCTCCAGCTGTTTCATTGTAAACTTGACTTAATGACAGTGAACCACTTCACAGTGTAGCTTCTTTCCATATTTTTTCTTAAAAAAACTCGCTTTGTCTCACAATCTGCTCCTCATTTGCTGTTCCTTTCCTTGTACTGTATATTAATTGGCAACAAATGAATTCAAAAACAAATTTTTTTATTATTATTTTATTCTCCCAAATTATTTGCGACGTAAATAATGTTCCTATATCTAGAGATAAAAAACGTTTTGAAAAGTTATTGAATTGAAGAAAAAAAGGCAGACAAAAAATAATCTCCATCAAAGGGCTTCCCATTCAAATTGTCAGTTCCGCGAATCCCACTTTCTACAATGTAATATGTTCGAAGGACAGGACAAATAAGGGGGATAAGAATTTTCAATTAATTATAATAAAAGTCGCCTTGAAAAAACTTCCCTATCAGTTATGACGAATTGGATGGTTCTATTGATAACTGGGAGCATATGTGAATTAATTATTAAGAAATATGATATTCATATTCAATTTGATTTGTAGTACCCATTCAAGAATGGAAAATACGGGTCTTGCTCAGTTGGCTCGAGTGGCATTCTGCCTCATATTATTCTTATCGGAAGTGTGCCGATGCTATCCAATATCTTACTTAGCGTCCGGTGATGAAATCCCCGAGCAAGGTAAGATTTTTTTGTATACATTTTTCTATAGACGGCGAAGGAAATAATTCCCGGCAGTTCCCTTGAAGCAAATGAATATTCAAGGTTTACCATCATTATCAATCTCGGTTATTCATTTTCGTCTAATGAACACATCACTTTGACGGCTTACCGAAACATGTAGGGAAATTCTATGTGAACTTAGGCTTCCTACTTATTTTAAAATGTAATGCATTATGACATTCTGCTTCACCTTGTCACAAAACTGCGACATACTTACAAGAATCCACTTCAATCCAGAATCCACGAACGGGAATTAAAATGTCAGCATTAGAGACAGGACGAGGCTGTATGGGTGCACATCTGCATGATATAATTTGACGATGATGATGATGGAATCCCTTGAAATTCAGAGAAAGCAGCACCTAAAACATAATACTTTCTCCGTACAGCTCCTTCCTAAAGAAGGATCGGCATTTTCATTTCAATCATTGATAACATTATTAGTTTCCTACCAAACGAAGCCCTTATGTGTTTCTCCATGAAAATTGTGATTAGCACGCTCCGTCGCCTCACAAAACGGAGGATGGTGCAGATGGGGTAACCCAAGTTGGCAACCTTTCCGCCGTATTTCAAATAAAGTGTGAGTGCGTGTGTTTGTGGTCCTTGAATCCAATTCATTAAGCATAAGTGTTTCTGTACATAAAACCGGGGAAACTACGACTGCCCAGCGGCAGGTGATATTGGCATAGTGAGAAGACTGTCGAACAAAATAATGACATTCAAAACGGTTTTCATCAAACGATCGACGTCAGCCAGAGCGTTGTTGTTATAAGTAAGTCAGCCGTGAAATTCGGAAAATTTTCCCAAACCTTATTAGTGGGCTTTTTTATGATTTTAGCAAAGGGGTTGATGGAATACTCCGGATCCTTTTTGTAGACACTTAGGTTGTTAGGTACGATTGTACGATACGATGCATCACAGCATCACGAAATTATCATACTTCACAACTTACACACTCAGCACATAAATATGTGTAAGAGGAGGATACACAAAACAAACATAAATCTGTGTCCCTGGTATCTATCTATACGAGTTCAAATGTACGCCCACGGAAATTTGACAAAGGTAGAGATTGGACGAGCAAATAGAAACGTAGAAATACCGCAATCACCTTTAATTTGGTATTTACGGCAATATAGTTGGGTGAGGAGCTTATATTCCATTTTAGAAGAAGTGCATAGTAAAGTGGGCCCCGTTCTTCGAACCAGCAAGAGAATAAACAAGTGCGGATTAAAATAAGACATGACAAGAAACATCAGGAAAATGTAGAGCGAAATCAGAGCAAGGACAGAGGTAAAGTGGAAAGACAAGTAGAGAAGCTGCAGCCAATTAATTCTCTTTTGTTAGGAAAATTAAAGGATTTCATCCATCTGTTGGCCCTGTCAATATTTATGTTTTCGAATGGGCATAATATGTCAAAATAAAATACTTAAAAGGAACATACGAGACCATCTAGATCAGGCTTTCACCACTTGAAACTATCAGCGAAAATGTGTATTAATAATGATAAGATGCAGGTATCCTTGTAGCTACACTGGTTCAAGAGTTTCATGCCTTACGCCGTAGATGCTGCTCCGCCGGTGAGCTATGCGTTTGTGGAAAGAGAAATCCTTTTAAAATAGAAGGCAAAGCTCCTCAATTACTTTCATCATCATCATCATCATCATTCTCAGTGAAAGTTAAATTCGTTCCTGGTAGGTTGGTCGCAACGCCGCTGGCTGCGTACGGAATGTTGTAAATGCCTCTACCACTTGTACCTCTTTGACTTTATTTAATTAGTTTACATCTTGGCTTTTTGCCTGTGGTTATTAGAATATTCCTCAGAGGCGCATTACAAATTTAATTGGCTTCGTGATGACATGAGGAAAGCAATATGGCAATTTTACACACTTATTAAACACGAGCAATCTTGTCTCTTGATTTGTTATACGTACGTGTAAATACGAACATGCATGCACAGTGCACACGTCAGCATTATTTGCATATATGCGGACAACACATCTCTGCGGAGTGGCCATCAAGAAAGACACCTGTATAAAAATTAATTTTTACTTTTAAAAGACCCGTCAGCAAATTTCTCTTGGTTTCTTAGTATGGTTTCTAATATTCTCAACCTTCACAGGGTTAAAGGAATTGGTTGAAGACTGGGAGCGGGAAGGCATCATCCGCCCAATCCCGTTCCCTATCAGAGCGGTCGTCGGTGCTGCTGACACCTACTACACTGGGCAAGCCATGACACGGAAGTCTCTCCGATCCGGCGGAAACAGCAACCTACGACTACGCTATGGAAAACGGAACATTCTGCCATCCTATGAACTGGTTGGACTTGCTGCTGCTGCTGATGCCAGAGGCACTGGTGGAAGTGCCATCGGTGACCTGAATGGAGTAAGTAGGAAGTGGAAGGCTGTTTAAGGGGATTGAAAGCAATTTGGTAAAGTGGCTGTCAACTCGAGTGCATGTAAAAGTGTCATCTCAAAACTTACTTAATTTTGTTTTAGAATACTGCTGCACAGAACTGAAAGGGATCATATGAGGAGAGGTTGAAGATGGTTGGAGTGGCAGCATCTTTAGTTTTACTTTAATCACCACTACTATTGTTTTGATAACCTATGTTAGCTCCGATTTTCAGATTAGTGCACTGCTCCTGAAAAGCCGATGGAAAAGTAATATTGGGAATCGAAGGAGGAGGTGTTCGTTCATACGATATCACATTTGTAAAAACTTCAAAGCCACTAAAAATTGAGTGTAAACTCATTTTCCTCGGGATTTATGAAAATTTCTTACTCACTCAGACCTAGTGTTCTGTGTTAGGTTCAATCTTCTCAACAACAAAAAAAAAACATTACTGGCCCCTCTTTTTAATACACATGCACTGCATGAACAGTCAATGCTAACCAACCAGTTCATTTACTTGCTACAAATATCTCTCCCCAGATGATTCTATGGCGATAAATGCAAATATTTCAAATGTCGATTAACTATATAATTTGGTGTTTAGCAGAATGTCTACTATTATCGTGCTGAACTTCTGCACTTCTAGTGATCTCGAAGGTTTCTCTTTTCTGACCCTTATTTTTAATTTGGGAAAATTGAACCTGTTCACTAAATATTAGGTCTTACTTAATAAGAAATGTTCATAAGTCCGCAGAAAAATGAGTTCAGGAAAAATTTTCAGATTGTTTATTGAAATACTCATTTTGTGTTATGCTACTTCTGTTTTTAACCCATCGTAACTCCCTCATAAGTCCATCATTGGTGGCATTGTTTTCCCGTAAAAAAGTATACCTTGTGATGAATTTCGTTGCAGATTAAAATATGTTCTTGACAATGTGACTTCATATGAGCAGCAGAAAAACTTTATCGTTTCAAGTTTATTTTTAATACCTTTTTAGCAGCCCTGTATATGTATATTGAACATTTTATGAAACGGAATAGTCGTGAAAGTAGTACTTTGTGTGAAATATAATTATATACATATTATATATACATATATGAAATATGAATGTAAAATTAGGACGCACACGTCAAGTATGAATATAATTAATCTATAGTTGGTAGTGTCAAATAAAAGAGGGACACAATAATTAGTCACGACGACAGCTGAAAAGCAATTGAAGGTGATATGAAATGCATGTTTTCAGTAGCAGTTGAAACATCAACGGTTGTATCTCTATACCATACATATTGTCATCATAACACCAACATCCAACATCCCATTGCATGCTGCGTCCCGAGATGAAGTCGTCCCTGGAAAGTTTTTTGAGATGGCAACAACTCCAACAGGCGGTATGATTATTCTTAATAAACATTGATGTTACAGTATATATGCATATTTTCTTTCTAAATAAAGGAAATATCAGTTTTCTTGTTATTTTTATTTTCAAAACTTTCACTTTTCGTCATTTCATAAAACATGTTATTCTTAGCATTAATAATAATTAATGGATAATTTATTATTATTACTTTTCACTCACCAAAGCTCTGAGATAACATCACCATTGACATTTATAGTAATGTACATACTACATAGGTGTTTCAACTTTATTTGTATTAAATATTTGATTGATGAACTTCTTTACATATATTATGTATGTACCAATATATCTGTATCTGGTATGTAAGGAAATGACATAGTGTATATAGGTCAATATTTAATGAATATTATTGGGAGTTTAAAAGTTTCAAGTATATGTTCCACCGATGTTATTAGGATTGGTGTCATACTGAAAAAAACCTTGTCAGTTTGTCTCCCCAATTTGATTATAATATAAGTTTAATAAACCTGAATTACGTACCTATGTATGTGTAATACACATAATATATGTATAAGTTACACAATAGCTTTGTTCTGGTATCTGTAAAATGCACTTTTAATAATACATGAATTGTTGGTAGATAAAACGGTTTGTTGCTGTCGGTCTTAATTAATTTGTTCTTCTATGTAACGCCTATCCACTACATGATCATTGTACCTTATAACAATATATAACAAGAATAAAAATGCATAATAACAATAACATATGCACGCGTCCTGTGTACCAATCCATCTTATTTTTTACAAAGTCAAAATTTGCTTTCCGCATCCAGTTCCAACAATCAGTACCTATTCCCAGTTTAATATCCTAAATTCCTTTTTTTCATACATGTACATTATAAAACAATTTTTATCGCAAAGTTACAATAGACCGGAATAAGTCATCCTGGTGTGTGTAAGGAGAAAAGACGGTTTACCAACACCAACAGCGATATTAAATATGTTTTTTTTAGAATTTTATTAACATACAACTGCTTAAAAATAATACTAGTACATACTACCCCCACAACGGACTACAACACAGTTACTACCAAAATAATGATGCAGTGCCAATGCCAATAGTAAGTCAATATCGGGAAGGGGCCTAACAATAGCACATTACGATATATTTCGACCAACAGAATACTACTTAACATAGGGCATAGTACGTTTTACGAATAATCGTATACACAATAAAAAGCTCTTTTGTAACGGAAAAATGATGACGATAAACTAAATTTTTTCACAACACAACTATAGGTACATATGTACATTCAATGCATGCAACAATTACGTGGGATACGATACCAGTCCTCAAAAGTTACCAGAAAGAATTAGTCTAGTAAATGCAACAGTTTTAATAATAAATAGACATTTAATTTAATCGGCGAGGCTCTAAAACCGTCGAGTCGATTCTAAATACGTCGATCGGTCATATCTTGTTTAGAACCGTATATGAATACATCGCATCGTCATAGTTAATAAAACGTGCATATTTTTTTCTTAAACTGCAAAGGTAAGTTACTTTACTGGCCTACACTAATGGCAAAGAAGTCAACAACTATGGACCAGCCATAAATGGGGGAAACTCCACATTTCCTGCAACCAATAATATTGAAGAGTTGATTTTACAGAAAACCATAAAGTTTACAGAAAGAAAAGACAAGACGTTTTTATTGAAAATATACTTAGCTTTATACACCTCCGGGTGGGACCGGTTATAACACGTACGAAAATCAGTAGTTAAGACCATTTTACAATACGAAGATTATATGTAGTAAACGTGGCAACGGTTGCCCCATATTGTATGACCAAAGGCAACAATGACACTTAAACTCCTTAAACAAATTGAATATCTTTAGGATGCTGACTACGCATTAAAGTTGAAGATATATAGCAACCATTTACATCTCTTTCTTTTATCTCTATACTCTATATCCTTAAACATATTAAAGTTTACTGTTACTACCTACACAAAGGAGGGATAATATTTATATGAGTGAAATGAAGGTAAGTTCTGTTCCTGTTCAATAATCACTGTGACTTTGATCACTGTCTCCCCAAAATCCTGTACAATACACAGATTTGTGGATTATTGTTATTTTTAATTAAAGTTTGTAAATAAATAACAATATCGACTTGTTAGGAGTATAAATAGTGAATATATATTCATGATGATGAATTGACGGAGAATAAACTTTAATAGTATCTAATTGGTTATTATTATTAATTATTATTATTATTATTTATTATATTTTAATGATGTTCTTGCGGATCAGCTTGTACTTGAGTCACTCATTTCGAAAACAATTTACCCTATTATTATTATTAATATTATTTCTAAGCACTGACAACGCGAACTCAAACAATGTAATTATTCCAAACGTTTTATACACGATTATCGTACAATCGAAAATTAATACATTACAGTCTACAAGTCTGTCTAAATAATAAATTTGATAGTAAGAACCGTAAAAAACTTTCTACTACTGAACTTCCTGACGGGTACTCTCAATTTTCTTTTTAAAAATTTCACTTTATGTACGTCTGCATTTTCCATGAAGCTCCAATACATCCTCACTAGCTTCAGCTTGCATTTCGTTGCAGTTTTTGTTTCGTTTTTATTTAAATGGCATATGGATAAAGTACTGTATTTTTAAAAATTCAGATTCTAAACCGTTAAAAAGTATTTGTAATAATCTAAGAGCTAAAACCTACCACTTTGTTACTTAAAACTATAACTGCACTAATGACAACAATATAAAGTAGAAAAGAGATGAGGAGGGCTATATCCTTTTTAAAAATATTATTCATTTTCTCTTTCCCTTAACAAAATTGATTCATACTGCGGATACTACATGTATGTAATTTTGTTGTAGAGATAAAATATTATTACCTCAATTCTTAACATTATATGACATATTATTCAATAAATATTTTTTTCAGGACGTTGATGGCAATAATGACTTGTTGCTATGAATTGTAGATGAATTAGTAAACTCTTGGCATTTTAATACAATTTGAAACGTAGAGACGGGCTCCTCCACACTTATTCTCGTCCAATGTTGATATTAGGTGTTCCACCAATGGTTTAAAACGTTTTTATATTAAAGGTTGATAGAGATGGATTAGACAGAAATTAAAATCTACTCTTCTCTTCACTGGACAGTAGACAATACAATTTGAGTGACGATATCCATGTTCATTGCATATTGGGATGAACACTGCCAAAAAAGGAAAGGGTTGGTAGAAACAGAGGGGTAGTAAAATGTGAAGAAATGTTGCGCGTAAAGACTTCACATTCCTTCCGGCTTCGGGATCGTGGTGTCGTACGATCGTATAAGTTGAGATTGAGTGACCACACCATGCTCTTCCTGAGAAAACGCATAGCCATCTAAAAAGGGAAGTATGTTTTTTATATTAGTTTCTCTGAAATGGTTATGTCTACCAGAGTACCTCCTTGACCTTTGACCACCATAGAAAAAGTTGACATTGTGCACAACTGATATTGTAAGATATTTTTCCTTTTAATATTAAACAGAAAGTGAGTGACTTAAAAAACGTACATATACATATATATGCATACATGTATAAATTGTCACGATTTAAATAAAGGTTTGGGAGACGTAAAAAGTCGAGTGAAATAACCAGTCTTCAAAATGAACATGTGACTGTCAGTAGTTATGTCAGAGGAGGTTTGTCATCCGTTACAAGTCAAGTACCAACACAAACGGAGCCCGTCAAAAATTTCATTCTTTTGACATCTTGTAAACCAAGTTTTTACTTTTCACGGTCCTGTGCATGTTATTTTTTAAATTTTTAAGGGTTATTCGAGTTGTTAATTTCAAATCTACCACATACAACGTTTACATCACATAAAGAGAGAGAGAGAGAGTTTGCATAAATGGAGCAGTAGTAGTAACGTCATAAAGTTACTGCTGTGACCTCCTGATTCTCAACAGGACACAAAAATACACTTCAAAGCGAATTAGTAGAAAACAGAGAGCAACCACTACCGTACAAAAAAGAACCGATGAAGTCCATCGTTTTGCGGGTTTTGATTTGACATTGATCTCGATATATCAACACACGACGGAAACAATTCAACTCAAAGAAAACAATAAATATTGGTTTGTTTATGATGGTAACTTACGAGACAACTCCATGTCGAGCACGTGGTCAGACGTGGTTCGTCTAAACACATTCCTCACATTTCGCAATAAACGGGCAGTTTCACTAAGTCTGTCGAGGTGGTGGTGAAGTAGAGTAGTAGTGAAGACAAGTGGAAATCAATAACCAACAATAAAATAAAGAAACAAACCGATAACACTTAATAAGAATGACTGCAACAACATATTTGTGATCAGATAATTTATAATCTTTTCTGCTTCCAACAACAACAAGCAGCACACGCAAGTTGTGTATTTACGAAAAAAGAGAGAAATAAAAGGTATGGTACAACAGAATCGAAGATGTAGCAGAATGACTATTGCGGCCTTTTAAAGAACACTGTTCAGCGTTATCAATCGAAATTTACGTTTTTTTAAAGTACAACTTGTAGAGTAGGCACAGAGTACTACAGAGACACATAATTCTTACATGTTTTTAATAAGTTATTTTTTACGCAATGCGTGAATCTAAAATTGGACTATTATTATTTATGGCGACGAACATCAGCACAAAGCATATGTGAATAGGGATTCCAAAAATGCTGATTTCATTAGCTAAATAGCTTACCCACTCGGTGGTATATACTGTTCACGTAAACCAATTCAAACATTTCTCCTCATTGAACCGGGTGCAGTGTCCCGTCGATCTATCTTTTTAAAAGTAGTACTTTTTATGAGTAACATACTTTTTAATTGAACCTGCACGTCATGCTGAATTTTAATGACGGTGGGAGTGGAAGTTAGAGAGAGCGAGAGAGATAAAAAGGGTGAAAGTTTTGCAGCAGCAGCAGCATCATCATCAGCAGACAGATTCAAGGGTTTTTTTGGGTACCATCAATCGAATTGTGACAAGAACAAAAATATAAATTCAAACATCTAAAATGATCATCACACTAGCTACTAAAATATTATAACGATTATATTATAAAAAGGTAAAATTATTGTTGCTCTAAAACTAAGTAGTGTAGACAGTTAAAAATGTCATTAAAAGGTATTTACAGCAAGCACATTAGATACTTTTGCTTGGTAATGTTTAAGACATGTCTAGAGTTTTTTTGTTGTTGTTTTTTGCAAGTTTAAGTTCTAAGTTGTGAAACATTCACAAACAGGTACAGTTTCCCAGAGCAGGCCATGTTTGAAAAAAGTGAATAATTAAAAAATGTAGTTACTCTGATACAAAGAAATTGTTTTTTTAGCTGTGTGTTGTTGTGTGTCAAATGAGTATATGTACAAAATATTTAGCTGAATGTTTTCTAGTCAGTGTTCAGCGCATATATACCTCTATATAGCAAAAGTAACATACATATCTACACACATTTAAACCTTTCATTTTGGTCACACAAACCGCAACAGACTTTGCACTAGCCATAACAGAAATACAAAACAAAATAAAAAAGACACCACAAATAATAAAATGTTAAGGTGTGTTTAACACAACAGTAATCACTACTCCACGACAGGATGAACGTAATAAAGTTACATTGTACACATAGACAATAATATATACTAGTATGTTCAATTATCAAAGCCAGCTTGCTAGGTCGTTTCAAGTCCAAGTTGATTATGATTATTCAATCATTCATATATTGTCAAATCATGAAAATGGAGAGAAAAATAAAAGGGTTGTTATTTGTTGGAAAAAGTACTCTCTAAAAGTGTAATCAGAGTCAAGTCCAGTACGGAAACAAATTTCACTAAATAGTTCTAAATAAAAAAAATCATCCAAACTGGAAAAGGTGCAGTAATAGAAAGATATCTCTGTAATATATTGAGAAAAAGGACTGGTGGTCAGGCGGATTACCCACAGGTTATCGTTATACTATAAATGTAAAAACTATGTATCGTAGAGTAATAAAAATAGCTACACACTAGATAAAATGAGTTTCTTTTACTTAGATTATTTTTCTTTCTATTTGTCAAAGTCAAGGGTAAATACTTTGAAATACTTACAACGCACAAGTTGTCCAAGAACATGCATGGGTCTGCAAACAAAATTCAGATTTACACAAAGATATCAGCAGAGAGAAGAGAAAATGTAAAAGTTTAAATCCAAAAGGTACGAGATTACTATGACGTCTAAGAAGAAAATAGTTGTCATAAAATCCCATTTAAATAGTAACCATGGTTTGGTGTCCAATACATATATATATGTAAATGTATATATATATGTATATATAAATATATACATAATAGATGAAAAAGCACGAGTGTGGTTTGGTTTTACCAATATTCAAATACAAGACAAGTAAGTAGTACACTGCCTTTTTTGATAAAAGTAGTGACAGCAGGCTGGTAATATTATTAGTAGTAATTATTTGTAATAAATCCTTAATTACTACGTAGTGTTGTTAACGCAATAACGTTACTTAGTAATAATGGTAATATTTACATATCGCAAGCACATATAACCATAACAGTCAAGAGAGATACAAAATTAAGATATATGAATTATAAGTCAAGATACGTTAAAGTAAAAAAATAAATAAAAAAGGGACACATGAATTGTTGTCGGGGCAGTTTCGGCTCAAAGGAACCCAATGATTCGTGTGTTAAGCCCATGGGAACTGAAAGTATGAAGACAGCCTGGTTATCACAATAATTTATATATTAGGATTGCTACCTTCTGAAATATTGCCACACTATCATGTATACTGAGCATCAGGAAAACCAAATAACCAAATTTCAATTTAACTCCATGTACATTTGCGAAATTAAATAAACAAATAACATTACGTGTCACAAGAAACATAAAATTGTGAATATGTAGCGTAAAACTATTGCATGCGACAAATCACTACATTTAAAAATTCTGACATTTGGTGAAAACGAGACATCAACAAGGTGAAAGCGTGAAAACTAAACTCGCATATCACTACATCTCAACAAAATAGACGTTTAATGTTTACACGTTGCACATTTGGATAACGACTTTTGCAGAAAGAACTAAAGATGGTAACGCCAATGAGAACAGTACCAAAAAAAGCAAAGAAAAATGAATGAAAGTAATTAAATAAATAAATAATTAAAACACGCGTACTTCACGTCATGCAGTTAGTTAAGTCCATCACCTGGTTTGGATAAAGAAATTTTAAATTGATTAGGAGATGGAATGCTGAAATAACATCTTGAGCGGAGGAGGCGAAAGTTCTAAATGGGATAAAGGATCATCATCATCGTCAACAACAGCAGCGGAGAAGGACGTAGATGTACTAGCTTGAATTGGAAGGACATGAGAGTAGCCAGTGACAGCAGTAGTGGCGGATGTGGAGTAACCATCACCGTCGTCGAAAAAGGTAAGACCCGTTGTAACGGTTGCACCATAGTTATCATGCCCTTCGTCATCTTCATCGCTTTTTGCCAAATTATAATACGAATTAAAACAACAAAAAAATACGGAAATAATAAAATGCAAATAAAAATACTTCGACAAAATCAAAAGTAATGCCAGAAATAAAATTTTAAAAATTATACTAAAATATTTTTATTGACAGGGACTAAAATATATAACGTTCCTCAAAATAATTAATTGTTTGTAATTATTATATAGCTGCTACGTGGGTGGATGAAATGATTTTCCAATGAGAAAAAAATTCGATCATAATAATTGTATCAATCCAATAAAATAAAATGTTGTTTTTATCAGGTACACTCACCATTCCGCTTAGGGAATGTTCTTGCAAGAACGAAAGGATGCTTATTGTAGCCAGACAGCAAATAAAATAATTTAAGTATGAAATATTAAACTGTATAATATATAAACTCAAGGACAGAATGTGTAGTCAAAATGAATCGTCAAAGTACAAAATTAAAACCATTACTTAGCACACGCGTGTTCTTGTACCAAGCTTCGCAACGTAGTGACACTAACAACCGTAAACGAACTTAAAAACATAAACAATGCTTAAATAAATTATCATCGTTTTTTGACAATAACAACTGGGAGATGCTTAAACTAAGCTGTTATTTTCGACTAGATCAGACACTACAAAGAAAATATATACCTGTAATACGAGACGAAATTTGGACGATAATTGCAAGTAAATATAACACTAAAATTTCGAAAACAACAACGAAAGATTTGCGGGTGGTAAACGACTAAGCAATGCAAGGAATAAATACAGGTGTGGATAAATTGCGTATTAAATGTATCAACGTATAACATTACACATCACAGTTTGTTTGCAAATAAACTAAAGACAATCCGGTACTAAAAGTAATAAAAAATTTCCCGTTACGATGAATCAGATATTTACGTTAATATTTTACATCTTGTTATGTACCTTAGGAAGCATGATGCAATTGAGACATGTTCATCAAGCTTAATCAACCTAAAAATTGCACGAACCAAACAATATAGTCAAATTGATGTGGAAAAGTAATCCATAATAGGTATGTATAACAATAATTGGGTTAGCATTACAACAAGACTGGAAAACAAATAAAACATCACAATTTACATATTCAACGAGACATCATTAAAACTAAGCTTAAAATAAAAATGTAATCGCTTAAAATTATATCTGTAAAGTAATGTGATTGTAACTAAACATACAACTAATATTTGTTCGAAAAATGCTGTGGTTATAGAGGAATGAATATAGATGCATGATCGCCTGTTTAACACCCTGAGAATTGTGAGTACAACTCCAGTTCATTATTATTATTGATATTACAATACAATTAATGCAGAACTAGTCTCAAACTTGGAACAGCACTGTGCATACGAGTTCATTCATACATGCAAATAGAACTATATCAGCAAACCATATAGGTATACCAATTATTACAATTTATACTCAGGCAAATGCACGTACATACGGAAAATTTTTATTGTTTATTCAATAGTTAATAAAGCGACCAGGAAATTTAGGCTCTAAAAGAGGGATTTTGGTATTTGTTGAATGTATAAGATGTATCTTATAATCTTTGTCTACTGAGTATGAATAAGCGTTTTGAACAATAGTTAGACAATATAAGTGACAATTGTTAGGAAAGGTACAAAAGTAGATGAAAGAAATGCTAATTGTAGGAGCGTATATAGCACTTCGTTGGGATTTTTCTGATACGTCGTCTTGTCCATTCAAGAGGGGGTAGGCATCATTTCTTCTTGTCAGGCATTGGCATTGGGCTCAAAGTATCGTCAATTTGAAGTGGCGATGATAAATTGGCTAACGTCGCAGTAGGAGTAAGTAAAGAATTGATACTAAAAACAGTAGGTGGTAAGCTCGAAATGTGAGCGGGAGCAGGCTGAACACGGGATCTAAACATACGACACAAACGCCCAAATCTTTCTCCCTTGCAATATTGTCTTATACTGTAAACTCGGTTCCATATCCTTCGCCACCTAGATATGGGGAATATCCTATCAACCGTAGTATTGTCTGCCAAATCAGCACTACTCTCTGTCCTAACAGCCTTACTATCATCATCAATTTCAGTATCATCGCTAATTAAAAATGAAAGTAAAAATCGGAGATTTGACACTTTGCTGAAAGATTAAACTGAAAAGTAAAACAAAAAAAAACAAAAGAGAAACTGTCTGAGCCCATTCTAGAAGCTATAGACAGTAAACGTACCTGTGCTTCTCCTGGCTAAGGAGAGAGCTCGGATCCTTATTCAGGACTTCACATTGACGGAACCTTTCGTCCAGGGTGAGGAACAACGTGCTCTCAATACTGTGCGGAACAAGCAGATAGCCCAAAAAATTGTAATGAAGTATAACGTGAAATCATGAAAATTTTTCAAAGTAAACTTACACTTTTTTTGCAACATCAGGTATTAAGGTAGCCACCGGAACAATGAACAATCCAAGGTAGAAAACTGGCGAAGAAAATACCATGAATGCCAAGCCACAAATTTCCGCACCAATTGGAAGAAACCCATAGACATAACTGTATGCGGTGAAAAAAATGACCCATAAAAGAATAGAACCCCAAATGGAAAGGTGAGTGAACAATGTCCAGGCCTTTGTTTCTAGTCCACTTTT
Source organism: Callyntrura sp. NNG-2020 (assembly GCA_027744055.1). NCBI lineage: Eukaryota > Metazoa > Arthropoda > Collembola > Entomobryomorpha > Paronellidae > Callyntrura > Callyntrura sp. NNG-2020. Next base: position 34,210 of record JAHZNE010005779.1, read on the forward strand.
GAAACTGACAACAATCACGACATACTATAATTTCACAAATTAATTAAAATTAAAGAAATCATGTTGAGTTTACACATTAAGACTTCATTGGTGTATCATTGGTGAAGTATTTATAAAGCCTACAGTGTAAATAAAATTTCCCAAAACCAAGTAACCCCCTTCTCCACCATGCTGCCAGATAATGCTGTTGTTTACTATCCACATTGAAAACCAAAAGAGGATCATAGAGTGGAGAACTGAATTGGCAACCCAGATGAAAAATAGTTTCAGGCTGAATGCATCGTGACTTGGTTTGTAGAGTACGGGATAACGAAGACGTATTTCTAGACTGCAATGCCTGTCAAATATGCCCATTGCAATGGGTTGGGCGCACGTGAAAAACTGGAGTGAAAACAAAGAATGAAAACTTAAAATATGAATTTGAGCCTTGCACGAACTATTCTTTAAAAGAATCATTGAGGATTATCTGACGAACATACCACATAGTGTCGTTAAATCATTGATGGATTGATTACTTTAGGAATCATAATTTTATAATGGTGATAACCAAAAGGACGCATTTCGTGTACACAGCTCGACTTCTGACCAACGACACCTTATCATATTTTTAAAAATAAGGTAGATGGGATTCTAACGTTCTTATTTTGATAACTCTAGGAGCCACCAGTATAAAATAATAATAAAAATGATAAATTTGCTAAGAAATGCAAACAAAAATTAGTATCTACTTTTTATATCAGAATCTGCTAGGGGATTTTCAAGAATTCAAATTTGTCAACAAAAGAAATGGTTAGAAATAGGAAGCTCATAGAGTTCTCAAAAGCGCACTACATCGTAAATCTAGAACGATTCTACCATTCATAAAATCCTACAAGGTGGGATTGTAATTTTACAAAAAGCTTACAACTCGAGGAAATTTGATAAAATACAAAATGTTATACAGCAAAATGCTCGAGGTGCGGATTTTCAAACCATGAAACTTCTCTCAAAATGTTTCTATTTTGAGAATTTTCCGTAATACTTAAGCACTGGAAACTTGTGGCGCACTCGGACTATCACCTCTATTAAGCTCACATATAAAATGTACACGTAAGACGAAAATTACGTCCGTGTTGTTAAGAAATGTCAAAAATGAGTCGTTGGCCAAATCTTTGAGCTGAGCAAACAAAATGCAACTTACTTCTGCTTTTTGGATGGGCGACGCCCTACAACAAATAACAGCTCGGCAACTACAGCATAAATCTAAGAAATCTCGACGTAAATCACAGCTAAGGGCGTATTTCAGCGTTTTCCCGTCGATAATAACAGCGGCATCATTTTCCTTAGGAAGAGTTTGGCTATTATCCCGAGAAAGAGCATGAATATAACCCAGGATGCATTCCCTTGTCGCCTAGAAATATTCAGAGTTCAAATAAGGTTCAAGTTATACATATTTAATACAGTTGTGTATCGAGTAATACGGTATATGTATGTATCGATTGTGGATACTTACATCTAAGCTATCTCGGTTGATAACTAACAGCTCCATTGCTTGATTTAACAGACGACACGAGTATCCAATGTTAATCGCAGTCTCTTGTTTGTCACCGGTGAGAACCCACACACTAATTCCAGCTTTTAAAAAGGAAGCAATAGTTTCCGGAACCTAAAAACGAAAATTAAATTTGGAGCAAATACTTGACGTTGGGCTATCCCATAGTAGCATTACAAATCTTTAATTGATCGTACCTTATCTTGTAACTTGTCTTCAATTGCAGTTGCTCCCAGTAATCGCAGATCTTTTTCGATAAGATTCGAGGCTTCTTCGATTTTTAACTCACGGTTATGAATAGAGGTTGAAGCTTTGTGATATGTTTCTCGCCATTCCTGTAAACAAAGCCGTTAAAATTGCATTTACACAACGATTTACAATTTGTTTTTTCTAATCAATTCAATTCAAGATAACCTCATAAGCATGTGGTGATATGTCTGTTACTGCGCAACACAGGGTTCGAAGCCCTTGCGTGGCAAATTCTTCTAAATGGTCTTGTGTCTGTTTTCTAATGGCTTCCACGTCTTCTGACACATTGTTGACAAGTCTTTCATATATAACCGAGTCGGCTCCTTTACAATACAATCGAATCTTCCCATCTGGAGCACGGACGATGACGGACATGCGCTTTCTTGTGGATGTGAACTCGAGTACATTTAAAATTTCGTACTTTTCTGGCACCGACAAAGCTTTTATTTCCACATAGCTCGGTGTTCTCGTTTCGAACACGTAACCTAAGTTTCTGGCACCATATACGAGAGCTCGCTCGTCCGGTGAGGCGGCATGATATATCACGTCCCCACCATTGGCGTAATCAGGAATCACAGTATGACAAACTGAAAGCAAAATTAGGAAATCTCGAATGTCTGCTTCCGTCACGTCCTCGTTCTGAAGGTTTTCAACCAACTCGTTCTTTCCATCAAACAGATTCTCTGGTAAATACATTTTCCCCCCAACAGTACATCCTTTAAATTCCATAACATTCCTTGTTAGCGTCCCGGTCTTATCAGAAAATATGTAGCGGACTTGTCCTAGTTCCTCGTTCAAATTAGACGTTCTAGCCATTGCTGGCGTATTGCTTTCTGCATGATACATGTCACTATCCCAATTGATGAACAGGGCTTGAATAAAGCGAACAACTTCAAGGGTGACCGTCAGGGAAATTGGAATAAGGTTGTTGTACAATATCACAAATGTAAGAATGTTATACAAAAAATGGAGAGTTTTCTGACCAAATCCTGTTTTCAAAAATTTAAATAAATTATTACTTAATTTCTAAAGGTACGAACCTCAACTACACTATTTTGCAAACATTTGAATATAATATTTAAAACGCACCAGCAGTTGCATATTCTTGCACGGATGGAATGTAGCCGACCGTGTTATTATTCGCCAAAGTAACGGAAAAAACTGAAGAGAAGAACGCGACTAGAATTAGAAGAATAAACAACATAATGATTTGGGTATTTGTGAGCTTGTCAACAGTGGATCGCTTTAACGGGGCTGCGGTCGAGTTTTTCATCAACTTTGTCTCATGTCCTGTGTATACTACTTGGCCAAAAATCCAGGTGGTATTTTGTAATTTAGCACCACGTAGAAGTATTTGATCAGGTCCTAATGCTAGGTCCCTATATAGATATACAGAAACACACACAAATTAATTTCACTCAAAAAATGTCATACCAAACAGACTAGTGATATTGTAACTATATACAAAAAAACGTTGTTTTAGTTTTAAACAAAACGTGGAAATGTGTCATCGTTACTCTACACCTTACACAGAAAAGCGATAAAAAGTATTGACGGCAAATTTTTAAAAAATGCTGCTCCATATTTCTTTTGAAATCTTACGCTCCATTATTAAGCCTCAGTTTGCCAGCAAATTCATACAGGTGCCGGTTTGGAAGTTCACATTCAAGAAAACCGGTTAGACTACACAAATCTTTGGTTTCAAGTAATCCAGCGGTTTCTGGAAGTCCTTGTCTCACTTTTAAATTTGTCTCCCCGTCCAGGTTTGATGTTTCAATATAGCAAAGGCCTTGTGGCTCACTGGACGAGTACAGTGCAAGGTCGGCGGGAAAGAACGTTTCATTTTTCACTTTTACAAAATCTCCAACACAAACGTTACGCCACTTCACCCACTGCCAATACCCACTTTTCAACACTTCTACTTCACGGTTATTAATCTCAGAATCAGCTCTATGTCGCTTCTGTAAACATGACACCAACAAAAACAGTATAATGTAGTGATTGTTAACAAATCAATGCATCTTTTAGCGCAAACAACAATATTTCACTTACAATATCCTCAATGATTTCTTTGATTGCAGACACGGATAATATAAATATGAGAGGCACCAATGTTGTGTACCTTCCCGTAGGAGAAACATCAGGAATTTGCTACACAGCAAAAGTAAAACAAATAGTTAGCATGTTGTCAAGAATCGTTAGAACCACTATGAATCGATCGTTTGGTCAATACGAGCCTATTCCAAAGGCCCCATAGGACGTCGTGTCAACAGATCTGCTAAATTCCAGACTAGTTTATAGGGTTTTTGGGGAGCCAATTTCAAATCAGTTAAATGCATGGGATTTATTTTATAGGGATATCAATTTTTCCCTTTGATTTCAAGGATTAAGGCCTCTGCATGGAAAAAGTTTAAATTCTTATATACAAATGACAAAATATAATTTAGTCGATTCCCCCAGAAGGATCGTGTTAAAACTCGGTTAAATCATTGACCAAAGAGCAAATTTATAAAACTCGGTTAAAATGCTACGGGAGGACATACGAAGGGATCTGATAAAAGTTTAAAATAACATTTAAGTATAGCTATATTTTCATTTGTCTTACTTGAAGGAGAGCGATAGTTAAGAAGAATATATTAGAGTATCGGCGAAATTGTTCGAATAGAAAAGAAGGCAAGAAAGACCATATCGAATATTTGGCAGTTGAGATCCGATTCCCAAAGAATTTTTCTCGCTGTGGAGCATTTATATGGATCGTACGACTTCGGGAGTCACTACTTGTTGGCGGATGGTTACTGGCTGTGACATTACCACTTGACGTTCCAGGTAGTGGGGGAACCGATGGATCTGTTCCATTACTTAAGTCGTCTTCAGCTACACATACAAAACATTAGAAATTTTTTAACTGATTATTTTAAATACAATTTCAGTCATTATCTGCGCTACACATTTAGATTTTCAAACTCTGTACCACGGGAGCGACCCAGCAAATTAGAAAAGTAATCCGACCCTCTCCTCTGGAATCGATCCAGCAGGTTTCGAAACTCCATAGCAATCCAAGCTAGCTTTAACCTGAATTCACCGGCAGTACGGCCAACACCACCACCAACCACCACCACCACGGTAATCAAATAATTCAACAAACAAGTTATGTATATGTTTCACTTTTATCTGTATCCATATCCAACCAAGCAATAAAATACTCCTTATGCATGTACTAGTAGTGACACGTGACGCTTTTTTTAAATTAATAAACATCCACTTTCAAATGATAGTAGTGTTCTTTTCTATCTGGGATTACTCAACTACGTTAATCATAAATCTCTCTACCCCATCCATTATTTACTTACATTCACTACGCTACTCACAAGCACCTTCGTTCTAACTTTCACTTTGTCTAACGTGCTTTCTACTTTCTCTCTACAACTTTCTAATTTTCTACTAAAAGGTAGTGCATAGTAGTTTCGGGATCACCACAACAGCCACCAGCATCACCTCGAGTACACCTTCCATGAAAAGAAAGTAGTGCCCCCAGAGTTCCTCGAGTCCATTGAAAACGTATCCGGTTGCATTGATGCTGATTAATGATACAATTTTTCCTTTTCTTTCAAAAATTAATGCATCAGCAGTCAACCAGTTATTTACAAGCGAACCTTTAGCAAACTTTTTCTTGTTAGTTTCCGGTTTGAGACTCTCATGAAAAAATCCTAAATACTTTCTTCAATTTTGTTAGTTTTTCTTTTTAGTGTAGACAAAAGGATAGAACGCCTTGATGAGTCTATCCCACTTCGACTACTTCAATTACACATTATGATAAGAATTGCCATGTATTCCTCACTCTACTTGTTTCCTTTCTCCTGTCGATCAATCCCAAATAACGCATAAAACAAGACGGTATAGGGAACTACAAGACAACAAGATAAATAAAAAGACACGTACTCTATTTCCATTATTATTATTAGCACCACGCCAACAACATCATTCGAAATAAACGAACTTTCCTATCACCTTCATTTTTTCTTCTGTCCATATGTGCACAAAATAAAAATACTGGAGGAGCTATACTATTGAACAGCAGTAAAGGCAGTACGGTAGTGTCTGCTCCCGATGCCTTTTCTTCTTCATGTTTCCTCCTTTTGTCCATAAACCGCAAACCACTTCAGCACGCTGCTCGCAGAAGTGAACAACTAAAAAGTTCCAATGTTCAAGCAAACGCACTCTCTTATGTTCCAACGTAAGGATTTGGGCATTGGCTCGTACGGATTTGTCAACCGAATTTCAAAATTACCATAGGGAATATATACTCCTCAATATTTTATAGTCATTTAACTTTGAATCTCGAACACTTTAGATTAAAATTTACAGTACAGTGGTCCGGTATGCAATTTAAAATGTGGTCAAGGTAACAATTAGTCATTTGATAGTGCTGCAAGATTTAATAATTTAATACCTTTTATTTTGGGTATTTGAAAACGTGCTTACAATAACGATATTTTCAACCCTGCAAAAATTTAAAACGAAGCCGAACATAATGATTCACGTGATTGATTGATTCATCAAGTTTACTTTTATTTTCTTCATTTTACTTTAATCCCTTTAGTTTGAATATTTGAAAGTATTTACGGCATCGTATTATAGCAGTTTACGTACAATTTTAACTGTTCCGAGTAACATGATATGAGACCGACCATTGACATTTTCAGAGCATTTAAAATCTTTTAATTATTGTCACATTTTCCCTAGTGATATATTTCGAAGTGATTTTTTAAGCATTTAAAAACAAATTTTAAATCAACTGTCGATATCATAAAAGTGCATACTCCTACCGAATTATATGCTTATGGAATAACACATGAAACAGTTGCAAGTAAAAAGGTTTCTCGATTTGCAGCGAGATTCTGACTCTGAAAATATATAAGAAGTGTAACGCGTCACGTCTCTACACGCATGCACTACAAGAAGCCCATAAAACAACAGAAAAGCAAAGCGGAAGCAACTTCTCCCTAATCTATATCACACCATTACCCCTTCCCTACGTGTGTTTTCAATGGAATCACATACGTAATTGTGCACATGTACCGAGAGCACATCTTACCCTTTCGGTAACTAACCACCTCCGTCACCTTCATACTCCCTATATATAATCTCGCATTTGGTCGTTTTATACTCCTACTAATATAACACGCTCCCAACCGTCACAACAGCCAAAAGGCTATAAAATCCTCCTGTTCATGTCCCATTCAGTCATAAATTTTACAACTGAAGTTGAATTGTGCATATTATACTAGAGAATATATATTCGAAAACAACATTGCTGTGAAGAACCAAGCACATGTATACTAATAAATTTATTTGCTGTCATCACCAAATTTAATTACTATCCTAATCATCAATACATTATCAAAGTGATAGTTCATGTCATGCCAAAATATCAAAAAACGCCGCATGTGGAAATTACATAACCAATAAGAGCATGGCTCTCGAGCTGTAACTGATCCCGTGTAATTATCATAACGGTCGTTTACTACACGTGCATTATTACAAGCCATACTGGAGATGTTTTTATTATTATTATTTTTAAACATTTTTGCAAATCGCAACGAGCTTCTCACTTGGTCATTTTGCCAAGAAACTTTTTGAAAGCATTACATAATATGTACATACATACATTTCCCCAAATATGATATGTACAATGCACGAGCAAAAACGAAGGCAACTATAAATACAACGACCAGCATAAAAACATCACAACACGAACGTAATGTTATGATACGTATAAAAGTCCCTTCCTCCTTTTTTTAGAGGTGTGTACTCTGATTGTGTGAAAACACTCCGGTTTCACAAAAAGTCAATAATATCGATCCCGCCACCGCCGCCGCCGCTACTACTACTACTAGTAGTAACAGGAACGCCACTTACTACTATTATTCGTAGTCACCACTAAATTATTCTTTGTATCCGTCCACATTCTGTATCCCGTATCTCTGGACTGTATAAATATGTACCCACAGCAACACTTCAATGTTTCTTCCTAATAGCATGAGAAAGTTACAAGAGGAGAGTCAGCCAGCAAAATTTCCCCCAGTATAAAAGCACGCCGTTTTCGGTTCTCTCAGCCATTTCTTTCTCTGCAGAACAACTTTCACAACACCGACATCAGCCCACCACAACAGTACTGTCTGCCTTGCAGAATGCTCTTACTATCTTTGTTCTCATCGCCGCTTTCAGTTTATATACGCTGTCCAAAAAAGTAAACTTTGTGTTGACAATAAATAAAAATGAAAAGGAATCCACCATGTCATTTGACATTGTCATCAAGAAAAACCACGACGAAACGATGATGCCGAGATCGAAACTATCCTGAACAACAGGCGTCGCTCTATACCTTCTTGCGAAAAAAAATGTTGTTTATGACTAGTCACTAGAACGTCTACTTTCCCCAAAACCAAAATCTATGTAGGTAACAGAACTGGCGAAAGTTTTCTTTGCGACGGACAAGCCAAAGAAAGAAAAAGCTCGCGGAAGGACGATAAAATGATTGCGTTGACAAACAAGTTATTCATTTTTTATTTACAAATACTGAGGAGGATGTTGGGAAGATACTTATATTTCAGCTTATATGACGTCATTCTTGACATGATAAAGACAGAACATGGAATATAACGACTAGACTGTTGGCGCAAGCACTACTTGGGGGAAATATAAGAAATCCATTAACTTTCTCCTCCAAAAGGATGCATGATGATAACAGAGAAAACAGGAAGCTTTTTAAAAGTTCGTTGGAAACTTTTTTTTTCGTCCTCGTCCCCCTCCCTACCACTTAGTGCTTTTCTCGGCCATTGTTGTGATTTCTCGGAACGATGGATGTTTTCTTTGATGAATATTTTAAATAGTAAGAATGTTATCTATGCTATAGCTCATCCACTTTTGTTCGCATCTCTCCTGCTTGTCTTCATACATGCTGTACTCTTTATTTAATCCATTTATGATTGTCATTATTCGTCTCGTTGACGTTCCCATCTTGCTCCATCGAGTAGAAACGAAAATGCGCTATCATCTGCTTTTCTGTATAAATGATGCAGAAACGCAAAAAAATTATTCAAGTAGTGTTACTGGCAGCATTAACTTGTATTCCCTGCCGTGTACGATATCAACATTGGGTACTTAAAATATTTCTAGAGTGCTCGGTGCACTAATGATAGAACGTGACATTCATTTGATTAGGACGGTACATGATGCCGAGGAAAGGACAAGTTGTGAAACTTGTGACAAGCCGTGTACCGTATTTCTATTCCACCGACAGAAATATATATATATACATTCTCGTTGGAATAATTCTTCAATAAAGCGCTCCAGCAGGAATCGGTAGACGCTCAGTGGAAATAAAACGGTTACTTCTTCATTTTCCTTCCTGATCCATTTTGTCCGTCGGTGCCAAACCGTGAAAAAATTCTGTGAGTGGAAACTTTTTTGGAGGCATCTTTCTCCCAACTGGAAATAAATAGAAGCTGAAAGATTTCTTTCCAAATACCGCAACCAAGCAAACAAACGGCTTAAAATGATCCAATTGAATAGCTGACAGCTGACTGACAGACGAACAACGGACATGACCTTTTACACAACGTGTGTGTCCGTGATTACAAGATATGATTAGCTTACTCAGTCATGAATATATTGAAGGAGGGTTTATTACGTGATAAGGAGTGTGATGGGACCCTCATGCAACGTGAAAGCGTAAAATGGTAATAATTCAAAAATTCCATCGATACTCTATACATCCCACATTTATATCGCCATTTGCTTAGCTATAACCTTCTACACCGGTCATTGCCAAAAACGGAAGCATAATAGCGATAAAAAACCAATTTGTAATTACTTTTCTATCGTGTCTTACATACGGCAATAAATGATAAATAAATATTCCATTTTGCATATACGTATTACATTATAGAAATTGATCCGGCTATTTTGCGCTTGGTCAAAAAACGCTGTCGTATGCAACGAGTGTGCTGCAACATAATTCGCCAGCATTATAATACCATAATCATGTCTATTCAAACAATACGATGCTCCCGACGTAACAAAGAAAAATAAGCGAATCCTATTAAAAGTCAAGACGTCTAGAGAGTATAATTTGTCGTTATCATCTCTCTGCATACATTACTCCCCTAATAACATTCTCCCTTCCCTTCTCACAGAGACGCAATAAAAGTAGCAATAGAATCCAATGAACTTTCTCTTTTTATACAAACGCCTCCTCTTCCTTTACTGCCCTTTTCCCATTATCCCCATTCACTCCCGAATTATTTCCTTCTACACAATAACGCTATCAGGAGTCTTCATCTTATTCACCTGGAAAAAAACGACTTCGCCATTCCATTGTCCTCGTTATCATCATATGACCTTTTCTAAAGGGCAAAATCGACTACAGTAAACCAACATTTTGCAAAACTACCATTACAATCATTCTACCTGCAATAGCAAGACGACTAACATTTATTTTTCTCATATGAATACCTTTTCATTAGGCCACCATATTCATAAAGCAAATATAATATATTCCCCATTTATTCATCAGCAGCAGCAGCATCGTTCCCCTCTTTTGGAGTTCTACAAAAATGTCTATGTCTCCTCTTGCTTTGCTGCCCATCATTTCGAAATGCCACCATCATACATCAGTGGAAACAAAATTAGTTGGAACTACTTCAGCCTCTTGCAATGACAGTTCCAACCCACCACTACTACTACTATCACATCACAGGTCCAACATTCCACGAAGCTATCCAAACTTTTTCCGTCAACATGTCCCATGATTACGAAAACAGGGAAACTACTACACACTACATGCTATGTAACTTTCTCTACTTCACCTGTCACAACTTGAATGGGGCGTATAGAGAATGGCAAAATACACAAAACACGTTTACTAGTAACTTCTTCACATAACAACAGCCCTCGGAGCACCATCAAAATGTTACATTTTTTATACTAAACATTAAATTATCTCCTTACAATATTAGTGTCGTTAAGAGTGTCACGTAAATACCATCATCATTCAAATAAATGTCTACTTAATTCTAGACTACTGGAAGTTGCCCGCCTGTTCAAGAAATGAGGCGCCATTTCTTCTTTTTTTATACTTGCAACAGAGAGAGAGGGGCATGATCGGTAACTTAATGTAAAAGGGGTTGCACAATTTTACCTTTAACGAAATACAGCCGTCAGCTACCACACACATTACAATTAATACCACGCCTACTTTCCTTTAACAACTATCAAACATTTAACCACTTGTATTAAAGAAAGGGGGAATTAAAAAGGGGATGGGATGAAGCTGCATACATACGAAATCGGAAAAATTAATACCAGGGATTACTCAAAATTTGTTTTACAAATTCAAAATACAGCTTTAAATAGATTTATTCCTTATAAATTCTAAAAATGTAAATTTCGAGGATGGCGTGAAGTGTGCACAGTTTCCAACAACGTAATAATGTGTAACATTACTACCCACACAATCTAAAACTTTTTTTCTAATTTTAGTAATGGACGGTGGCAAGCCATTGCATAGCAACTTTTTTGTAGTAACAATTGCTAACAAAATTAGTTCTTGAAATGTGAACATATACGCGCAACTCGAACCAAGGATTTAGATGCTTGATTATTTATGTAGATCACGACGACGACAGTCACAGAAGGTTTCACCAACATCAAGTAAAATGCTAATTAACAGAAGAGCCATTCATTCTTCCGCTTTTCAAAAGTGCGGGCCCATGAGACATTAAGGCTTACAGGGGAAATACTAGTATTGCTCATAATAGTGCCAAACAACAGTACCACTATCAGCCATGATCGCCCTATATGTGACCTGTGGCAGGGAAGTGCAACAACTTATTGTTAGCAGTAGAATGAGCAATCAAGACATCTAGATATACTATTAGCAAGAATTTGTGATCTCACTAAAGAGAGGCATTCATATCGCTATAATAGAGAATTGCTAGGTGAACCGTGAACCGGGTCATTTTACAAGGAAATAACATTTAGAATGATCTGGAATACGTATGGGTCCCGTATAATGGTAGAGCATTAAATATCATGATAATGAAGTTTCCCCTTCTGTTGCTACCATTTGGACTGTGTAAATTGTAATGGCAAACCAACATAACTGTTAGCATTTCTTGTTCCGATATCACCATAAGGCATGATGATGCACATTTTCTAATGTAGTTAAGCTAAAAATACCAGAAAGTAACGAAAACAGAAATCGGGTTTCCCGCGGCATATATGTATATTCAGTCATTGATGGCGTATTGAATATGGCGTAGTTTAAATCGTCTTCGATGAGTTCAAAAGTAAGACCTACGCTATCAACAATAACTCATAATATCATGCCATATTTTAAAAAGCACTAGATGGAACGAAATCTTCAAGATAGTTCCGATTTTGATATACATGTTCAAGACTGCGCCCAAGATTTTGTAGTACCATATACGTACTTAGTTTACAATTTTTTGTGATATTATGAAAATGACTCGGTTTTTAACTTGAATAATAATTATATTTTGGAATTATCGTTATCTTTGTTGTTGCAAATCGGAGATCACCTAATGTTGAAAATTTTCAGGAGTGGCAGTAAATGGTGTGGCAGCCAGGGCATTTAAAAACCAAGCGAGTGGAGGGTGGAGTTTTGCAAAAACTTTTTCAAACACAGCGTTTATGATATGTTAAAATCAGCATTGCCCTAAAATTACAATGATGTTTAAACATGTATTTCAAGTGATGATAATTAATTCATTTTCGGCACTAATTAAAAAATAAAACGACCCTGATTATGAAACTACTGTTAAAATGTTAACTTTTCATTACAGTTATTATTAAAGTGGTCTCGATTATTAATCCACCTTTAGAAAGGCGTATAAGTACAAGTTAAGCCTAAAAATCCAAATACGTGCGGGATTACCAATAAATAAATAACCGTCATTAATTTTTCACGTTCCTATCACGGGTCCCTAGTTCTAAATAAATGAAAAGAACATATGATGACACGGCATTTCATTTTCTAGCTTTTACTCTTCGCCTCATGAATATGAATGACCCACTAAATTTACATTGCACGGGAAAAACGGTTCCGTTCGACGATATTCATTATAGTGCTAAAGCTCTAGTCAAGTATAAAGAAGCTAACGCCATTAGCTAAAAGTCAAATCTTACTTTTCCGGTATGTCCTTACATTTCAAAAGCTTTCTCTCCTCCACCACTACGGCCTCAAGTCTATTTCTTCTCCCCTAACTACTACAGACAACGCCGTTGCTTTGCCGCCTTTACCACATCAGCCAACTTGTTAGTGTGTCCGTTGAAATGGGAATTGTAGAGAGAAAATTGCAGCAAAACTAGTGACAACAACTACAACCGCCATACCGTACCACCACCACTACCACCATCTACACGGCATGATGCTATCAGCATGGCCCATTATGCACCGAAATATACTTAGTTGTTTTACACTCACAACGATGATCATCCTCATCATGAGATAATGCTCTCCTTTTTTTCCAGTGAAGAAGTAGAACGTCTAGGTAATTAAGGGTTCTGCACGCACTCCTCATTACCCCAAAAACCGGGCATGCATTCAAACAACGCCACCACAACGCCACAACAACGGCAGCAACAGAACCAACAATAATAACAACAGGGAAAACAGTTTTTTTTATATCGGCGACTACTTATCGTAAGTAATGATACTAACAAGCTCGCCAAAGGCCGATAATCCTTTTGATCATGTTCATAATTTGGGAACAAAACCCCCAGTCTCATATTCGCAACTGTTTTGGAATACCTGTCAACGTTATTACTTCCGTTGTTAGCTCAGAAAGCTAGGCTGGCTATGTATACTTGCTTCGGTACCATTATAATTAGTATATTTGTCAACAACTTTCAATTAAAATAACAATACAATGGTAACCCTCCTTCAGAACAAAAGCACTCATTCCCCGCTTGATGTTCATAATACCCCTGCTACACCTATTGTTGTAAAGACAGGGGTAATAAATACTCTAACAATATAATGACAATGGAAAAAATGACGACAATGCGAGTACTAGCTGATGATGATGCAACAAGGTGATTTGATTACGCTAGGTAGTGAGTGGCAAGAAAATATGTACGACATAAACACATCTCCTATTCAAAAGTAATAACCATTCTTCGTATTCGTATCTCCTTTCTCCCTACCTTGCCTTTCACTCTATAAAATGTTATGTACCCTAAGTTTAGCACCATCATATCAACACCAACCAACCCAGCCAGTTCTGTCTCTTTTTCCTCCTTTTTCGTATTGTTTCTTCTGTCTCTCTGTCCTTTTCACGCTCCAATAGATACTCCAAAAGGAGAATCATTTATCTTACCGAACTCGTCGCTACCAAAAGGAAAAGGCATAGTTGCACCCACTATATGGAGTCACAGTTTTCTACTATCTCACTTTCAAGAATCCAAATAAGTCACTAAACAACAAAGTTCGACAAAAAAGGGAGAAGAAGCGGAGCATTTGCGTATATAGGATTTATGTGTGGATGTATGTTGTGTATCTACTAACAACTCGCAACCATCCGATATCAATACAAACTTGCATGGGCAGCCTGTTCTCTTCATCTCTCCGAAATCCATTAAGATTATGTATTAGTATTTTTTGCCCCATTCCCCACCACCACCACCACCATCGTCACCGTCAAATTTCTTGGGATTTTTTGTTGCCATTACTTCTGCCGCGGTAGGTAAACGTATAAGCACTACACATTTTCATGGAAAACTACTATTTTAGTAAAAGGCGTGAGATGTACTTGCAATTTTCTTGGCATCGAAAAGGCCTCCTATCCTACTTCAACAAAAGAAATGAATAGTGGGGGTACATACATAAACACCACTGCTGCCTAGCCATGGAATGAAAGCAATTTAATACAGATGACCGATCATCCTTTATAACAGTATTCTTCTGCTGTAAAGCTTTTTATTCTGGCCTCAATCTGTTTTGCTGTTTGAGCTGTTCCCCTTCCACTGCGTGGACATACAATGCATCGTTAACTATCTATCTCCCTCGCTCTCCCTAGACATACCCTCCAATCCCCCTACTTCCCTTCACGTAACAATGTTATTATTATTTTTGGAGCAATAATAATAATAGTAACGGGAGAACAGAAGACAATCACCGCCACACCCATTCACAATGAAGGAACAACGCAACGTTCAAGTTAACAAGCGCACATAAAATAGTCTATCCTCGAAAACTATCTTATTACATGATGGCACGTACATAGCACGTACATTTTTGCATAAGCCAAGCGAAATAGCTACTGTGCGGTGTAAAAAAAATCATGTTCCCACATTCCCATGGTCTCTCCACAAAAGTCAAGTAAAGTCCGAAAAAGGAGGAGAGGAAACCCATTTCAAATGCTTCCTTGTCAATAATAAATAAATCATGGAATAGGATGGACGAATAGGCAACGGGAACAGATTCCCATCCATCTATGTACACTTTAGACAACTCGACTTTTGGCAGAATAATATGGTCCATTACGCTGTAGTCCTTGGGAACACATTGCATATTCCGCAATAAATGGAAATCTATAATGGATAGTAGCATGCATTAATAAATGGCACACACAAACAAGAAACACAGTCATAGACCTACATAGTCCATGCCATTTCGCCGTAGTGGAGGTCCCCATCAAAACTGAATTTACGTGACTCGTCTTGGATTAATTCTATCACATTCAAAAGTCCTGAGATTATTTGTGTTGCATCTCCTTCACATACAATTTAGTTGCTCAGCACCACCCTCTACACACGCTTTAGGTGTGTGCATGCAAGGACTAAATAAATCAGCGAGAAATTAACACGAAATCCGTGTTCAAAGCTTTTCTTTCCCATTATAAAAAACAGGGTCACCCTTTCAAAAACAACGGTTGCTCGGGAGATGGCATCAACGAAGGGAGTATGCATAAATGACAAAGGGGGGAATGGAGTCTCTTTTTTATAATCACAAGTCCCGCAATCATGTTCATAATTCCAGTTGTAGCCAAGGACAGCCTAAAATAATAACGCGCTCAAACCCAGAATTTGAAGACCAGGTGTGTGCCATCATCAAGTAGAGTCGCATGCAGGTTCATTTATACTTAAAATGTTCAAGGATCGGTAGCACAACTCAAGTAGTCAAGTGTATATTGTCCGTACCTACTCATAACTTACGTTTGTCTCTGATTATGAAAAGAAAAGTATTCTATGAATTCTCCTTGACGTTACAAGAGAGAAACGGAAGTTACTGTCGTCGATGTTGTCCTTACACCCCAGCACTGTAAAACGGTGAAAGGAAAATGCAAATGAAAACCAAAGCAGGAATACCAATTTCAACAAGACAGAGGCAAATAGTCCGACAGCTCTTTGGAACCATGACGGTAGTAATAATACACGAAGTAACCTCCTACTTCTTGCTCCAGGGAATTGCTCTCTTGCTGTTCGTTTACCACGCACCAGGATCATTGGTATGATGTACTTATCATCATGTTGCAGATAGAAACAAAGTGGAGGAAGCCAAAAACTAACAACTACATGCAGATCATGAAATAGAATCATTTAGTATGCCATGCTATACCGAGCGTTCAGTAAGTGGTACTGAAAGTGATATCAAGTTAAACTATATCTCTACAAAAACCCTTTTCAACAATCATCCACCTTTTATACAAAGGCTGCTACAGAGAAAGATCTAAACGACTATGAGAGTTCAAGTTGAACGCGGCAAACGTAACCGACACTACTGAATATCAAATAATCCATGACTCCTGATGACTGTAATCTCATATTACGACTATGACATCTGACATCTGATAATTTCGTTATCATGCATTGAAAATGGCTAGAGTTAAACAATGCTCCAAAATGTATGCATTGAAGATGTTTACAATTTCACAACCGCACTGGGATTTGTTCACTAATATTCGTGTTGTGTTGTTACAAGTATCATGTAACGACCAACGAACTGCCAACTGCACCATGGAGCTAACCATTATCGTATTTTATGTAAAGTAACACAAGCGGTGGAACAAATTGAAACAGCATTAAAAGTAAATCTAAGCAGTGGTTTTCGTCAGCTCCAAAATTCAAGGTAATGGCGTAGCATATTGTGAGACCACGGAACACCGAAAATGCATTTTGTTAGACCTGCCTTAAATATAAGAATTTGTGTGCGTCATAAATTCACCCATATGTAAACTTATTATGTTTATATGTAAACTTATGCTCTAGCAGAAAGTATAGATGTGGGGTTGTTCGTGCCAGTCAACACGAGCACCAAGCCTGCTAATACTTTAAAAGATCGACTACACAAGAAACAATAAAATTTCGTGTGGTTTCATGGGACTAATTACCTTTGTATTTAGATATTTTAAATCCTGCACGAAATTTACCGAGTGATAACAAAAGGCATTTACGTACATTGTCACTATCTGTTAAAAACAAATCAGAATCACAGTCAACTAATGGAGTATTTAGGATCAATAAAGATTTAGAGACTCTCACAAGTTGGATAAAGCAAAACGTGAATTATATTGACACTAATAACCTTGAATTAGTAATAAATTGTGTAATTACTAATGACAATGACAAAATATAAAGGCAAAGCTTGACATGTGAAGCACGTCACCCCGTAAAACATTGACGTGGAGAGTTCTTGAACATAACATTTATAAAACAACATATGTTCTCATCTTAATACAAAACAGTACACATACAAAAACTTGTAAATAGAACATTTTAAATAAATAACTGCGTACATACTGTCAGCCGACATGGTCTGGCCCATGAAATGATACGTTCAGATTTAATGGAGTAATCCATTCTTGCCACTTATGCTCACTTAATCTCACAATCATAAATCATGGACCATCAAAAATGTTCTAGAGGTTCCAAACAACTTAACTATCTATAGATAGAGATCTGCAGTTTCAGCGTAATTGTGTGACTAGTCAGTGTTAGTAAATATAATATAAATCTGCTCCTCATGCCTCACACAATGAAATAAGTAACGATATTCAAAACAAACAAACAGTATGACACGCGTCAAACCCTAAGCCATTCACGTTAATGTTATGCGCTTTGACAGATATCCTTAGATGAAAGACGTAACACTTGTTTCTCTTTATATGTAATCAGTAAAGTTCCAATTAATATGTTGCTAAAATGACCAAAATATGTATGTATTTATGTTCTTAAAAATGCCAAAATATG
>JAHZNE010005780.1:0-11345 GCA_027744055.1 Callyntrura sp. NNG-2020
CATATGTCCATCCCTCCATCGACATTAGCTGGAAGGAAAGGTTTAGGTAATCAGGAAAGAATATTACACACACACACACACCAACAAAGACTGTCTAGCCCAATTAAGGGCCACGCTCTGTTGGTTGTGAGGGCAGTGAGTCTTATTAGGAACTCTGCAGGTGCACTCACAAATTCATCATCATCATCGCAGGACTTTTGTGAGAATTGGTATCCGGCGACGTGCCAGGTGACCTGGGAATTGTATTCGTGCTTGTAGGATACGTTGTAAGAATTTCGGTGATTCTACAGTACAAGAGGGACATTGTCAAGATAATGGCGGCCCAGTGCACGGGAAATGGGAATGCCATGGAGACTACTTGTGTATAGACTGGGAGTGATATCTGTTATATAAGGTTTATCCCATTAAAACTGTACCTGGAATGTGTAAAATGTGTGATTTAGGGTTATCACTATTGACATGTCAAATGTCAGCTGTCATTGATTTTCCGTAAACTTTAACATTGTTACTTTGTTCAAACTGACATGTCAGTTTCGAAAGCAACATGTCACTGACGTCAGATTAGAAGTTACATGATGCCAACCCTAGTTGTGAGTGTCTGTTAGCCCCGTCCGTCCGTCTGCTTATCTTCACAATAACTCGTAAACAACAGTGAGTTACCAAAAGTCTGTTTTTACCTATCGATATTATGTAGTGATCAATTGCTCTGGCGGCTTCGAAGATAGACACTTTTGGTCCACCCCCGAGCGGGGAACTCAAAAGGTAAAAACTTAAATCACGTCCAATTGAGCTGAAATTTGATATACTGGTATCTTAGGAGTTATTATAACGTTCCGCCCGTTGGAGTGAGATTAAATGATACATGTGACCTCTAGAGGTCACCAAAGGTCATCCCATTGTCTTATTCACAGCGTCAACACGTTAACTTCTTATAAATTGGAGTTATCGTCAAACAGTAAGTTTGGTCCATGGCTTCCATGGAGTGTAAAGATGGACACGTTTTTTTTAGTTCCGAGGGAACTGATGGAATAAAAACGCATGGGGCGTCCAATGGAGCTAAAATTTTATATACGATCACTGTATATACCACCATAACGTTTTATGAAGTTTGAGAGCGATTGGATCAACACGGTGAACTCAATAGGTCAAACGTAAATGCACAAAGATGTAGTACACTACAGTATATCTACTATGCGGCGTTGTAACGGTTTATTTTTACTAGCAAAGCTGTTTCAAAATGGAGACAATAAAAGCAGAGCTCTGCACTTGGTGGCACATGCAGAAACAAATAGATATTTTGTGGTTGTCAAATTCATTCAAAATGTGTATCTATTTCATTGTACATCGTATATCGATATTTTTTGCAACTTTCATACTTTCATTGCAACTAGCTCGTTCCACCTTATACACAACTCGGAACAACATCAGAATACAGCTACCTGCCAGGTTTTGTATTTAATACGTGGCGTCATTAACAATTTTTAAATACATGTTGCCGAATCGTATTATTAAGAGTTTTCCTGAAATATTTCTCCCCAAACACTAGAATTAGTGAGACTCACTGTCCACAAAACGCAAGCAATTTTACATCATTTGGGCAATGCTTTCGTTTTACACATTATATCATATTATATGTGTTTTCAGAATCGATATGGAAAAGGAAGCCACATGCAATAAAATGTATATTTATTATGTAAGCAATGCCAAAATATGTTGAACGTTTCCAGCATAAAAATAAACATTAAATGAAGTCAATATCAACAATTAAAATAAACAGGTTATTGGCATTAGTTTCCTATAAGTTGCGATGGATTTGTTTTATGACGATGGAGATAATAAAATGATTTTTAGGAAGACCAGTTTTGGCGGAGCATGAGTTCAAATGCGTATCAGAGACAAAACTTAATTTATGAGAACAGGATATAAAATAGCGTTTTGGTGGTTTTAATATGTAGTTCAAGTAGTGAGGTTCAAGTTCGTATGGTGAGTAGTTCAAGAACAATTTTTGTATATGCAGTTTAGATAGTTAGATAGTAGATATTATTTCAGATTTAATTGAAGAAAAGAAACAAAAATTGCATTGTAATTATAAACATGTTGATTGATGATTTACAGTATATTTTTACTATAAATTAAGAGGTATTACGACTCTGCTATAATTTCCTAACTTGATTACAAATGATTATACTACATTAACAGACACAATAGTAGAACGACTCTTAATATAGAGTACTATCATGATACTTAAAAGTTTTACAGTCCGACATCCGCAATCACCGATGGAACCAAATATGACTAAATTCTGTCGTAACATAAAGACGTACCATAAACTTATGCTATGCACGAAACTGCTTGATTGTAGAGTTAGATGACGACGGTTTGCAGTTTCATTTCCTTTTTTAAATCTTGATTTACAAATTCTTTAATGTAATGTAGCTTAATTCCTTCAATGTAACTTATTATGGCGGCGACTATATTGTTATAAAGTCGTGACATCTAAATTTACACAAACACTACATCTGTTTTTCCCCTTGAAAGCGATGTTATTTCAAATACATTTATCAAATTAAGTGTACGACATACCAGTAAACTACTGTATTTAACTGCCGCTAAATTTTGCGGCAAGTAATTATTGAAGTAGTAGCAGCAATTGAACAGTTAGATGATTTGCAAAATCAATGCAGTTCAACGGTGTGAGCGCATCAATGTAGTTCAAAGAACCAAACTGAATTTTGATCGGGCTACAGCTATTATACAATTTTGTTAAGAGATGACCTCGCGTTTTATATTTCCTGCAGTTTCTAGCCATGGATATACGCATCTGCTGAGTTGTTTCCCGCCACTGCGTAAATACTTTTGACTGCACCCCAATTAAGATCAACAAGATACAATTTGCTTGTATTAAACATTGAAATATGAAAGCGTGTGCCATCCAAGTACTTTCATTGGTGGGTATTTTCAACAGCAACAACAGACAGATTGCTGACACCGCAATGACCGACACAACTAAGGGGGTTATCAGATAACGTTGCTGAATGTCGTTCAATACGGTAGCCAATACATGGATCGATCTATATTGAACAGACAGCTTATTGGCGGAGCGCCCCTCCGAATCAAAGTCACGAGCAAACCTACAACACAAGTTGTTTTATAGTATTTTTTTATTGTTAAAACATGCAGTATGATATTTTCAGTTCTTACATTTTGAGCAAGTCTCCCAGAGTTATCGATCCAAATATTTGAAGTCCGACCATGATCAATATTAAAACGTACATTCCGAATATCCATAACCAGCTGTTCAGAATGAGGATGACCAACTTCATTGAAAAATCTGCAATGCGAAATCCGGCGTCTGTTGGCAGACTTATGCTGAAGCATTCAGGTATCAAACAGTAAATTAAGACGGACGGTCTGCATGGATTGTTCCAGTGTAGTCCAAATACATAGAATATAGCCAACAACGTTGTATTGATGGGCAGTAAATATGCTATGGCAATATTCAAATATTCAATTGTTGAACGATGCCATTTTTGAACATTTGTAGCAGCCTGGAACTTCTGCGGAACTGCAAGTAGACCATTAACAAAAATACAAATGCTGGAGGCAAACATGTAACAAACTTACAAGTAGATATTGCACATAGATGTGGCTAGATTAGCTATGGCAAACAAAAGTTTGGAGACGACATCATAATTTTTTTGAGAATACCCGGAAAACTCAAAAGCGCCTTGTGCTATCAAAATGATAACTAATATTGCGTGCAATTGTATTTTATATTTCAGGGCAACGGCGTATTTCCGGTTGTTGTGGAGCTTAATACTGTCATATGTCGTTTCCCAGTGGAAACACACGGATTTCAGGGCAGCAGCAACTCGTACGATTGCAACAAACAGTTTCTTATGTTCCCCCAACATCTTTATGCAGGTTCTGAAGAAATAGTGGCAGAGTGGCAAAACAGCACTTGAAGTTTGCAGGAAGTCGTATGGTAAAAATAAAATTGTTTTTGTTGAATGTTTATGGCGCCGTCGAGTTTAGCCATCATTGTTTGCTTCCAGCATATTTTATTGACGGACTTTGGGAAAAACAAGATTGAAGCTAGTATTAGTAGAATACAGGAACTGCCCATGTGATGTATCTAAATTTCTTGAAAATAACAGTTTATGTTTATAGGAACCTACAAACTAGTATTTATTGTTTATCTTTGAGGTTCCTCATTACAGCTTTTAAATGAAAATGATAATTACCATTGTTTGCATTAGAAGCAGTATCAACTCAATATTTAAAATTGATACTTCCGACATTCTACTCTTGCTTGAAGTAAGATAGGAAATGAAGATAATTAAAATAATTACTAGTAAACCGGTGGTAAAATAGAACACACAATATTTTTGCCCGCTATATATCTTCCAGGTGGTATATAAAAACAACCCGATATGATTATGAAACGAATATATTTCATTCGGAAAAGCAATAACGTACTAGAAGAAAACGTCAATTTAATATTGTTTACAGTTGGTATTTGAGACATTTGATATTTCCTTATAAACACGTCTTTCTTTTTATCAGGGGAAAAATAATATATTCAGATGTTTGTTTTCTCCAACTATATATCATTATAAATTAAAATATTTCCATAACTTACAAGATACGCTATGATTAACATAATTGCTAGTTACTGGAATTTCGTCAATAATACCATTTTCCGGAAAACTTATTCTCCATAAACACAAGAACCAAATAAATACTGTTGATAACAGAGATGGCTAAAACCGCGGTTTTTTTAAAAAAAAGTCCATGACCGCGGTAAATAACGGTTTTTATGGAATAAAACGGTTTATGGACAAAAACAGACTTTATGTTTAAATATTCATAGGTTTATATTTGGCGCCCTTATATTTACTCAATGGCTTTAATTAGTCCACATACTAGGTTGTTTTATTCCATTAATTCCATTGATACCATTGACGGGAGTTTAATGCCATGCCGTTTTATACCATTTTATGCCATCTGTTACCATCACTCGTTTTTTGCCACGGCCATCTCTGGTTGATATATTTGTTGAGTGTTCTTCCATGGACATATTAAGCATAAAATGTAGGCTACCTTTTGGGTAATTTCTTATTTCCTGTTTACGTCTTCGATGGTTTCAGTGAGGTAAGGCCTATTTGATAAGGTCATGCTGTAATTTTTAATGCACATTATTACTTAAATATTTACGTAAATAAATGCTACTAAACCTTTCACTAAGCGGATAGGTTCACCCAAGAATGTGCTGCATATGGATGAAGTAGTTGATGCTGGACTATCTTCGGCAATATGAATAGTGTTTGTTACAAACCTTTAGTACAGTTGACAGTATTATTGTACACAATAGCAGACGTCACAGGATTCAAATGTGGGGATTGGAAAGCAATCGTTGTAATAACGCGCAGTAGCAACTACTAGGTGTTCGGTTAAAGTAATTTCTATTTCTGAATCGATTTTCATGATGCCGATGACCGATGAAAAGTGGGATCTTGTACTAGCAGAAAAAATAAAATACAGAATAATTGGTCCAAATTTAGAAAATTGCTGCTCAATACACTCCCCGCCTCATCATGTTTTACAAAACACTCCTGTTCCCTCCTCATTAAACTCTTGTGCATTCCTCTACTGTCTACCTTCTCCGGTTTCCCCGCTCATTTAACTTTACGCTTCTTCCGTTCTGTAAGTCCCCGGTTTCTGTATGTATTAAGAACGGTATGAAAAAGATAGAAATCTTATATCAGATTATTGTTGGAAATAAAAACGTATCGCATAAGTAAATTTCAAGATTTATGTTGTGATATTCGTAAAATATGTATTTATTTTCTTACAAACACTACATTTTTTGTCAAGATTTTACCTAACACAGTATTTTTTCGTCCCTTATGTTGTCAATATTATTCATATTATTTCACTTACATCCATTCACAAGCACGCTGTTCATCGGGTTAACATTCATTTTGTGGTGTCCGATCGGGCTAAGACAGGTATATAATATTCATAAAACGTTGAACAAAAATGACAATTTCGGAGACAAAAATGATTGAAAATGATACGTAAACCCCTTTCTGATCCGTCAGAGGATACTGGACAAATTTGGATAATATCGGGTACCATCCCCCACAGGAGCAGGGTGAGCAAGGAACACTATATCTTGTACGTATATAACCTTTTGAATGAAATGTCAAAATTCCAAGGGAAAGTCAATTTTTTTGGTTGGACAAAACGAAAGCAGCTGAATTTATTTTATTCATTTTTTAATTATAATGCATGTCATAATATTTACAAATTTAAGCATTACAATGCCGTTTGATGATATGTCGTAACGCCTTCATAGTTTGATTGATTCGATACTACTTCTTTTCACCGTTGCATACAATTTGTATGTACATGTTGGAAATTTGAACGTTTTGCATGAAGAGTCGTCGATGGTAAACTACCTCATTTTGGGTGGCGGAATTTAAATGGCAAAATGTGAGGGCGCGTGCCACCGTTTATTACGCGTAAATGCCTTCCCACACTTGAGCACGGCAATTTTTTGTCGACACCAGTGCGACACACATTTTCTTTAGTCGAAGCAAGCATGCTCAGCAAAATCTCAACCACTGCCCTCCAAGCACCCCAAGGGTTGTACGTAAATTTGGTCGGTGTTAAACCCATCCTTAAGTTTGACAATAATTGTTAATAATATTTTCGCCGATTAAATAAAAAATACAAAAGGATCTTGTTGTTCCCAATTTAAGTTATTTTTAATACAGGTCACGTCGACATTAGTAAAGCTTGAAAGGCGCATCATTAACGTTCTAAGGACCGAGGAGAATTAACTGCCGACCATTTACGCCACGACAAAACTCTGAATAAATCAACATCCAGTAGGGAACCCCTAGATTTCTATTGTAGGGGTTCTAGTGCTAATCTACATAGTATCATTATAAAAATGAAAGTAATTTTCTTTTTAATATGCATACTTTTGGTAATACGAATTGATAATTATTGTCAGTCAACTTTATTGTCATTGCAAAGCTGTCACAGCGTTGTTATAAAAGCGTAAATGATCTGACATCTTGTTTGTTAGTATCTGATCAATTTGTAATTACGGCAGATAAGAAAATGTGTGTCATACTAATAATTAAATACGACAAAAATAATTGAATTGAACCATTGAAAGTTAGCGAACTTAACTATTTTACGGTAGCAAGTATTGTATAGTATTGAGTAGTTTCGTCCTGAATGCTGAGAGTTATATATGGCAAGGTCGTACGGCCTTAAATGTGAGCGACATGGAGAGTGCTCTCAAATCCCGTCCTGTAATGTTTTGTCTCTGTAAAATCATGACTGATTAATAACATCATAATCCAAATATAAAGTCAAATTCTGGTGGCAAACGATCTTGAGCAGGAGTCATTTTTGATTTATTTTTCTGTAAATTGCCGTTTAATTGCTATATTTTTACCTTTTAAACGTATGCACTCGCATCCAGAATAATTTTTCCTTCGGATTGGACACCCATTCTACGGACCATTTCGTTCCTGTACATTATGATGACAGTAATCTCCAAAATATACCTCACAATTACAAGTAGGATTCCCAGGTCGGCAACTACATGCTCAATGCCGTATAACAACTGCAGCAAAACCTCCAGGATGTAAAGAAGTAGGAGAACTGCAATGACATTAGTCCAAATGTACGCGTTCTTTGCCGCGACCTCAGGATCGCAGTACTGGAAAAATGTTTGTTATTAATTTGTCAATTTCCAAATACTTAAATACAAAGCTTTCGATACAGGCCTAGAGTTGTTACTAATGACATGTCAATGTCAAATGTCAGTATGACACGTGTCAGTTGTCAGTTATGTTTTGATAAACTTAACATTGGGGGTCACTTTGTCAAAACCGATGTCAATGACATCAAATTTGAAAAAGTGACATGATGCCAATCCTACCAACGATACCAGGGGTCAAACAATTCCAGTATGGAATTTTTACTTTAGAATGATAGAGAGATTGAGACCCACATTTTACAAGATATGTTTATTCCTTTCTCCTCCTATTCCTTCAGGCCTGATTATACAAATTTGGGAAGTTGCAAAAAATACCTCTCTGGTGGCTACATAAAGTTTCCAAGAGGACCACACGCGTATGAGGCAGCATCCTGTCCACAATCCCAATACAAGCCAGATACCTACAGTCCCCCACAAAAATCGTGACAGTTTTAAAAATTCCAGACCATTGATAATATATATTTAATTAAAATTACCAATTACGTAGTACGTGTTGTGCAGGGGAGGCAAAATGTGGTTTCTTAAGAACGAATCAGAATCGTCCTTTAGCTTCGTAAAAACTGCTACGCCCACAATGGTTAAAATAAGGGCCAGGCATTCCAGAACCACAAAGACCTGTACAAGTACTATACAACTTGTAGAAAGAAAATTTAATTTTCATTTTAATTTTACTGTTGAAAACGGAAATCTAGCAGTACCGCGTCAATGGCCCAAATAATAGATGCTCGTCTTTGCCACTTTGGAGGATTCATGGCGCCTAGGGTGAAATCAGCAGTTCTTCACATAACTGTTATTTGGCATTGGCACGATAGAATTAGGAATGAAACCGGAACACACAATAGATTGTTTCCGAAGAGGAGCAGACCCCGCAACTGGTGCACCATCAGATGCGAAAACAACACTGATTCAGCACTGCACCAAGAACAGCTTCCTGACACACAGGGAGATGGGGAGAAAGTCAGACGTAGTACTATTATGTAGAGTGAAGCAGTGTTTTTATGAGAGATGCAACATCAATACTGTCTTTGTTAGTGCTTAAATGAGATAGAATGAGAGCAGAAAAAGCAAGATGCTTTGTTATTCTGTTTATGAGAGAAAGGTGCATACAACATGATAGAAGTTCTAGGAATGGAGTCTGTCTGGCATAGGAGGATCGATTTTTGGAAGTAAGGAAGCATGTCAAGTAGGTAGAACGCGCTAGTAATAGCAGTGCATGAGTTTCGGGTTTCTGGTATTCACTCTTTGTTGCTGATGCACTCTTCAAGCTGTCAAGGGTACCATTGAACTTTATATGTATATCGTGCAGCACCCTTCATATTAATTAATTGCGAGACATAATAATATTAGCTGGAATAGTCCTTCTATTTTAAGAAATCTACAAAGACGGTGCTTCAAAATGCAAAATAGGTGAACATGTAGATGTAAGTGTCGTGCTGAGCGCTAAAAATGCCATGATACGTCCAAATAATAAACAGCAACCCCATATCATGACCAAAGAAAATATGTGGAAACCTACAAAGCACGACCCTATTTAGTACTCCTCGCTGCGGTTGGCACTCTGTCACTTCTTCAAATTTGATGTCAGTGACATGACAATTTATAAACTGACATATTAGTTTTGACAAAGTTAAATTTAGCGTGACACCACCGACAACTGACATATGTCAATCTGACATTTGACATTGACATATTATTAGTACTAACCCTACGGTCCACCCGTTATTTCGGAACAGATGATATTAGCTGTCATCTATTGATATTCTAATATTGACCTTGGCAGGATACCCCACAAGTGCTCATATTCGCTTTCGTTCCATTTAGTCTTGCCAGAAAATACGATCCATTTCATTTCCTTCTGTATATCCAACCTACATTCATACACAATGCTGGGAGAGATATCTCTATGCGGCTATGACCACAGCATCTGCAGCCTGCTCGCATTTCACAGCTTTTCGGAAGAAATGATGCTGCCTTGGGATATGGTAAACCAACATGCGTAAGAAACGACTACCTCAACATACATCTCACCTTAAAAGTGTCTTTCACGTGTTGGGGTTATTCCTCTTTCAGCATTAAAAGCAGCCAACATTTAAGCGCTATGCTACGTCTACTCCCGGAAAACTACTTCAGCAGCAGAAAACTACTCTCTCCCTTGGAATGCAGCTGCTTTGAGAGACACGGTAAGATAAACACATAAGAATAGTCCAACGCAATGGTAGACGTGGGCACGCCACCCATGTGCACAACACCACACACTCTTAAAAATATATGAAATTGTCTAAACACAGCACAAAATTCTTTGTTTATTTTTTACGCCAAACCAGACGCAACACATCCGTGCATATTTGACATACATGCAATGTAAAACACTACACATCGACACACGATGCAATCGTTAAGAGATGTTACACACGACATAACATAACACGATAATTGAATGCATATCATACAGAATGTGCTAATTTAACTTACGTATGTTCTTTCATACAACCACTGCAGAAATTTAAACTTAAATACGGAATAGATCTATTCAAATATTATTGAAGCACTTCATATAGTAGGTTTTGTAACTGGGCAGGGTATTAGGACGCGTGTCAATCATTAGGCTTACATTGTGTACACAACACAACATGTTTGTTTCGCAACACATTGTGGTGCACAACACAGTATGTATGTGTTTGGCAACACAAAGTATTTGTGTTTCACAACACATTGCTAAACACAAAACAACACACAAGGTATGCATGCACTTCAAGCAAAACATCACAGCTAGAAAGTAAATCTAAAATAGTGGTGTCACACTTTCCGTATTTGCACATGTCTCCTCAACATGTACCTATCCCAAAAGTGCATCTATCCCCGTTTCGGGTCGTTCACTTTTCAACAGACTCAATGCATTCTGCAAACACGCACTACCAGTGTTATCTCTACTTTCACCAGATGTTGGTCTGCATTCCCAGCACTTTCACCCACACATTGAGATATCACATCTTCAGCATACCAAACCGTTGCAGTTCTATTATACACTCTCATCCGATCATGTACAAGCTCAGTGATCAAATATACTTGGGGAAGAAGGAGGGTCAAACCAACCGCGGGGTCGAAGGGGCCATTTATACAATGCTCACCATACCGGTGTCACCAGACAGGTGCCGAATGGGAGTGATATCTGTTATATAAGACTTATCCCGGTAAAAGTGTACCTGGAATGTGTAAAATGTGTTATTAGGGTTGGCACTAATGACATGTCAAATGTTAGATTGACACTTGTCAAATGTCAGATCGACACATCAAATGTCAGATTGACACGTTTAATGTCAGATTGAAACATGTCAAATATCAGATTAACACAAGTCAGCTGTCATTGACATTCCGCAAAAATTTAACATTGAATATGTCAGTATTTAAATGTACATTTCACTGACATCAAGAAGAATTGACATGATGCCAACCCTAGTTGTGTTGTGAGTGTCTGGTAACCTCGTACGTCCGTCTTTGCGTCGGCAGGATATCTTGTAAACGAAAGTGAGCCACAATAAAT
>JAHZNE010005781.1:0-10147 GCA_027744055.1 Callyntrura sp. NNG-2020
GCTAACAAAATGGTCACATTTACAGAGACTTGTCATTGGCGATGCCAAGAGAAGGTAGTAATACTGTAAAATAATTGTTTCAACGTCAACCCTCTCTGCAAAGGTAATACTACATTTTAACCAGAGGTACATGCTTACATTGGGGTTGGACATCCATCTAAAAAATGGTGCCATTCCCGTACAACAAACAACTTTGCACTTTTGCAGGTTTACGTCACTCTGGCTTTTCATTATGAAAGAGCAGTAGATGATGTGAGGATATTCAAGCATGTTAGACACAACAGACACTAATAATATTTTCCTCCTTTCTTTTCGAGAAAAGTCAGGAAAGTGTAGAAAAATGCATACCTTGACAAGGTAATAATGTGTTTGCTTGTGCGTGCCTTTGCTACAGATTCACACTAAAGATATTTCACATAGCTAGATGTGGTTTGTGTCTACTGTGTCTCTACGATGTAATGACGCATTCGTCATTAAACTTTACTAGACAATCATCAAGTCAGAACGTATCATTAGGAAAGGCAGCCAGGAAATCATATTGTCAAGATACTGACAGATTCAACTTCACGGTAAAGTTGTATTTCCTGCTGCCACTGCCACTGATACTCTCTTTCCTTATTATTACGATGGTTATACACAGCAGATGAAAACCGCATATAACAAACAACTACGTTCAATTCAACATTATCTTACCTGCATTTCATGTGATTATAGCCAGGTACTTTAGAAACAAGCTGCTCGTGTTTGTGCGTGTGAATGTGAATATGCAAGCGGTAGGAAAAGGGTTGCTCATTTAAGTGACTCGATAAGTGACAGGTGAGACGCACAATATTCTGTAAAATATTATCAAAAAATTGCATCGCTCGCACACTCTATCTCATCATATCACCGGTACTCATCATAATGTTGCTGCTGGTGGCTTGATGCGTATCAACAAGAAAAATTGTATATGATATAATGATAATACTGATTATGACAATAAGACGGCTGATCAATTTAAAAAAGTATTCTATGGGTTTTTAAGAAATATATGCAGGCATGTACATGTAAATAGAAAATCAAGTTATGATATAAGTTCTACTGCAAACAACCGCTTAGTTAGTAAACCCGTACTCCCTACTACTGTTTCACTACGGGAGTGACAGGTTAAAATAAAATTTATAATAAATAATTACATGATTTTAGTATGATCAGACTATCAAAGTAGCAGGGCAACATGATCAAACTTGCTATTTGCGTGAAAAGATAACATATTTACAGATGCGCTGGGATTTATTCTACTTTGCGACAATTACGGTAATAGAAAACTGGCAATATGCTTCCATAAACGTCCACCTGTTTTTAAATTTTTAAAAATGCGTCACGCACGACCACTCTGTATAAAATGATAAAGGAAAAAAGGAACAAGGAGCTCGCACTCTCGCTGTTTTTGTTGCTTGGTCTCTCATCCATACACGCTTGGTATACATTTGACACTGTTTCCGTATCTTTACAACGCAACCTTGTTACACGAAACGGAATCAAGACAAAATGTAAGGAGTTTTCTTATGCAGCTTGTAACCTGACATTCCTGTCCACATAGAAGTGGAGAAAAATGTTGTTGAATCAGGAGCACTCATGTATATCATCATCATATTCTACTATAATCTCTACACAATGGTACAATAAGACAAGAAGGGAAAAGAACAAGGACATAATCGAAATTTTGAGAATGTTAAATGACTCCACACAGAGAGAACAGACAAAAACTAGCTTTTTATACCTCCCTGACTGCTACTACTGCTGCTCGCGGTTAAAAAAGATTGCGTTATTATTATTACGTATCATTCACAGGTCATTATTTACAGCCAATAAAAGGTGATAAAAAAGAAGTCGTTGTTTGATAAATGTATGCAAGTGAAAAGAAAAGGTAAGCTTGAAAAGAAAATATACGGAAAACCTTACGTACACAACTAAATTGCTTTTTTAACAAAAAAACATGGTAGGTATAATATCGTATATTTTTATTCTGTTCAGGTAAATCAGTTTTGGTATATACGCGTAGGTGGTATGATCGTATTTCATAGCGTAAATACGTACAAGTACAATAAATGCATGGAGTCGTGTTATAATCAACCCGTTGCGCGTTGTGCTGTGGATCTTCGCTTTGGAAGATGAACGATTTGCTTTGCTCATGCTTAGCTACTGCAGTAATAAATACTTTAGAAAGGAAGCAATATGTCTCCTGCCACCAATATCACGATATCTTACTACTTTTTTAGTGCTCATGATTTTCAGGTACAAAACACGATAATCGCGATGCTTTTCCCTTTTGGAAAGAAAGAAAGTAATAATGATGAGATGAGCAGCTGCACATGTATTATATTATCTGTGCGGTGGTAGTTGTAGGAATACTAATATGCAATAGTAATGATGAAGTGGATAAATGGAGGTGACAAATTGCAACATGCATTCTATGGCAACATAATATTTAATATTACTACGTATTATTGAAGAAAACGAGAAAGGAATGTGTAATGGGTACTAATAGTAAGTTTATAATGTGCCATTTTATGAGAAAAGATGACAAGATAGAGAAGAATGTGTATATAAATATAGATACTGAAATAAAGCACCGGTACTAATTGTAAAAGAACCGTGGTCCACGGTACTATTTCTTATCGTTTTTACACAAACTTCTACCTTCGTCCCTCCTAAAAAGTCATTATTTGGTGATGGCAAACCAGGTGAGACCACTGGGAGATAGTGAAATGCAGTAACAAGCCTCCGTAACCATTGGTTAAGAAGGAATTTCTTATTACATGATAGTATCACAAATCTAATAGTACCTAAAAGTCTGCACGTTACTGTAGATTGTTGTGATCCGCTGCTTTGCACAAAGAGAAAGCTTTGCATTACTCACCTCAAAACCTATTATGTTATGACTATGACTAACGTTTCATGAGGGAGATTTTGCCTCCTCTATCTTGGGTATACATAGTGAATTATTAATCATCGGCAAAACCAAGCTGCAGTGAAAACATCAGGAAAACGATTTCTTAACAAAGAAAAGAGCATATATATTCTATTAGCATGTCGTAATTGTAAGGCATGTATATATACGTGTAGCTATCACAGCAGTAGTACACACAAGTACAGCATGTAATATAGGGTGGTTTCCTGCATAGTGATGGTATTCATTTTGTTGGAATGGCAACCAATTAATTTCTAAATGATGACATAATGAACACCATGAGCCACTACAATGACCGGGAATTTCTCGTAAATGAACTTTCGCACTTTTTTCGTATGACTTTGTTGCTTTAAACGAAGCAGAATAAATTAAAAGTAAAACATTACAATTTTATTTTACTAAAGAGGGGAAGTTGTATGGGATGATAAATAAGAAAAACGATTCAGTCCAATCATTTGAGATGATCATCGATGATTAAACAGCCGTGTTTTATGTAAAAAAAATTTCGAATGAAAAAAATGAGTTAAGGTGGCTAAACCGATGATTTAATAAAACAGAGCATATTTACCCCATTTTCATAAAACACAAGCATCAAACTGGAATATTATTGGGCTCTCGAAATAATGACTGTGCATTCAAACGTTTCTTTTGGTTCAAGGCTAATTTTAAAAGAAGATTGATACTGCTTACCGCGTTGGTATTCATGCAAATGGAAATGTACATACATACAAAGAAATACATAAAGATAATATATCAAAACAAGCATAAATGAGCATAAATAGAAATTTCCTTTAAAATGTCATGAAAATCTTATTTGTTGAACTTGAAGCGCCTTTAAGAAAAGCAGGTGAATTGGTTCACCCTCTCTCCATGTATTTTTCTCTCTGCATGGAAAAGGGTTGGTACGTCAGTTTATGTGTTTTTATCACACTCACCTCACCAAGTATGATGATGATGAAACAATTGATAAAAAAAACTCTGTAATAACCAAAGAACCCAAAGAGCACTAGACCAACCATGATTATATCTGCTTTGCATGCTAATGTTTGTATTAATGGCTCCAAGCCTACTTTTCCCTAATATTTTTCTAGCGACTCAAGTGTTTGCTGCTGCGATCGATCTCTCTGTCAGCTCAAAATCGGAATGCTCGTATCCACAAAAACCCAAGACAGAGCAAGAGAATGAGCCATGCCGTGCTTTTTAATAAAGTACTATGTATCATCGCATCATCAGCGTTATTATTTCTCCAATTCCCTGAAACTATCGTCGTTTTCCTTCCACCTGCCTCCTGTAGTCTCGTTTACTTGGGTTACAGCTAACATCATTCAAAGATCATCTCTGTATCACATCACTCAGCTCTACCTGTACATCCCTTACTCCCTCCCTATCTATACTTCATACCCCGTCTTCATGTCAACTTGAATGAGGGAGTTCACACCTTTGCTTTTAACAAAAATGAAGACTATTGACTTCGAAATTGAAATAAAATCAAGCCATCAAAGCCCACCTTTTTAATATTAAATATAACAATCTATTTCTTTTATATTGAATGCTTCCAAATACCTATTTACCACTTACGGTAGTATATTTGTATTTTGTATTTCCATTTCTCCAGGCTCAGTTACATGTAACTGCAATCCAAATAAGACTTGACGAAGATCACCGTGATATCAGTAATAGTAATACGGTGGTGTGATGATCATCAGTAAAAGTCTCCTGTAATGTCGTGGAGGTATCTTTACCAACTTTATCATCAACAAAACAAAATCATGTTGCCAATGATGAAGATGCCTGTTGACTACTTGGCGATGTTGGATAAGGATTATTATGGAGATGATGATGCGTTACGCAGTCATCCAAACAAAAATCCTTTCGTGTGAATCTTTTGTGCTTCAGAATTTGAAAAGGTTTGTGTCTTTAAAATATCTTCCTGTAAAATACTCCTTGAATCGTTGTACAAGGGTACATTTCTTCTTCACTATATATGAAATGAAGTGATTGCCACTCTACTACATGAAAAAATACTACATACTCCCAGACACCACAAAACGGTGTAA
Organism: Callyntrura sp. NNG-2020; assembly: GCA_027744055.1. Taxonomy (NCBI): domain Eukaryota; kingdom Metazoa; phylum Arthropoda; class Collembola; order Entomobryomorpha; family Paronellidae; genus Callyntrura; species Callyntrura sp. NNG-2020. The sequence continues at coordinate 5,011 of JAHZNE010005781.1, forward strand.
TCCATAATAGCTCTCTGGCTTCCATGTACTCTAAAAACTTGAATTCATTTCAACTCGGATGGAATATACTTTTTAAAATAACTTGTAAAAAACGCTTGTTTTTCTTCAACTCACTGAACTACTACTGGGGCTACTACCCATTTAATCACCTTTATCGTTATCAAGAACATAATAAGGCTGACGACGGGTTACGCCACTACTGCTTGTTCCTTACTGTAAAAGTTGTGTGTGTGGTTTGTCGAATTTGATATTCATCAAAGATCTATATAAAATATATAGATAAAATATTCTAGCTAGCATCTTTATAGGTAGCGTCTTTCTAGACTGGATCGGTAGGCCTATGTATATATACCCTTGTATTATTGGGAGAAAAGTAAGATGCACAATAAAACGACGACGTAATCTTATCTTGAAATGTACTGCAACTGCACACAAGTAATTGCTGGTTCTTAAGGGAAATGCTGTGTGAAGGACCACTCTTGAATTCCTTTACTCTTTTTACTCCCATTTCACGGAATACTAAAGATAGCCGCCCAGAGTAGTGGAAATGACACAACCCTGACTTAATGATGAGTCGATCTGTATTGTGACTCACAAGGTAAAGATCCTGAGTGCCACGAATAACCAATTATAACATTTGTCATGCCTGATCCAGTTTTTAACGTCACGGAAAGATCCCGATATCCATTTACTGTAAAACGTAGGTTTAGTAATTATTTTCTGAATTTGTTTGTATTGACTGGGCTGGAGTGACAGTAACATACACTTTTGATGCGGAAAACGGAATGTGCTATAGATGAATGAACATTATTATTTAATTTTACAAATCGCAGATTTCCTCAATTTGTTCAAGAAAGTGAAAGTTTTAAGATTAATAGTGTTAAATGTTTACTTTATGTATTAATTTTGTGGATGTAAGGATATCGGAAGCTCTGTATTTTTTCGCTGGCTATGGCCAAATTGTTAATTTTGAAAAAAGATGAGGTGTTGCTAGCGACTTTTCTATTGTATTAGACACACCGAATAGTTGGTAATAATGAAAAAAGTTTGTTTAGATAGAACGTTTTCAAGCATTACAATGGAGACTATTTAGTCTTAAAAATATTATATATTCCTAAAAAAATAAAAAATTGCTTGACATTCAAGCATCATTAGTCTTGTTGTTCGGGGCACAAAGAATATTTCCCTTGTCGGATGAAGTTGTATTGCTTTCTGTATATATGTTCCTTATTATAACAGGTTTGTTAGTTGCGGATTTACCCTTTCATGTAGTTCTGGAGCACTGCACTACTACTGGTATATACACGCGTCGTTTATATACTCACATGTAGACTTACCTTCGCCTTTAAGTATCATTCAACATTCGGCAGCAAAACTTGTATTATGTAGCAAAGCAACGAAAGTCATAATCACAGTCATATCTTCTTTTTTATTAAGGCACCATTCGTTCCCTATTTGGAACTAATTGCCACCATGCATCCATCCAGCCACCTAAGAAAGTTATATCATCGCTGATGATAACAGGTATATCTCTAGGCTCTATTTATTTACCATCAGCTAGATGGAATATGTTATTTTGTTTGTCCTGCCATATCCATGAAAGCTCTAGAAGGTAAATGGACTTAGGATTTTTGTTTTCTCCAACTGATGGTTATAGGAATAGTGCCTTCGACAAATGTGATAGTTCCGATTTGGATCAATAAAGCATACAACATCATCCACAGGTATTATAATAGGTACACACTTGACATGTGTCCTTTTCACGCAATATTGTGCCGTTAACAAGGTGTGTATGGTTCTTTACATAGCTAATAATAATAATGTGTAATCTTTCGTACATCGCATCACCTTATTATATACAGAATACAGAACATTAATAATTTGATAGGATTTGTAGTTATTATGTTATATACAAGAACATATCTAGGTCGCCGTCGGGGAAGCCATAAAATAAAATTAATCAAGTGGACAGAAAAGAAAGACGGAGAGCTTTATTAAAATCATAAAGTACGAAGACCAAACCAATAGCAGAATAAATAGATGCATAAGTTCAAGTGCTTTCTTGTATCAAAAGTAATGATATTATGATCTTTCTACAGCTTTATAAAGAGGTGCTACTGCTACCAGACGATGCTAACAATAAAAAGAAACCAACAAAAACGAGCAAATTTCAAAAAAGAGAGTAGATGGAGTATGCCTTACAGCCTTATCTGTGTGCATTTACACTCGTGGAAAATTTAATTCGAACTCAATATTTATATAATATATCTAATATTTATATGACAAAAGCGATCAGTAAAATTCATGGTTTCTTGCATATCAGAAATAACTGTATCATGTTGTTGATATTTATTTAAACGTACGAATTAAATTACTTCGAATTTTAAAAAGTTATGTTATGACACATTTCATCCCGTGGGTACGACACTGATCGCCACTATCATATGAGGTAAGGAAGAAAGCATATGTACTTACCATGACTTTCGTTTCGCTGGCTTCTTAAACACACTTGGCAATTAGAGTTCAACGTATTTTTTCCATGAATGTATTACGTGACGGAAGGCTACCAAAAACCGTGGTAGCACCAAGTACTCTAAGATAAACATATTAAGGAGTATATGTAACCCTTTCTGAAGAAATTCTAAAAAAAAACATCATTATACTTCGGCATCTTGTTATTCTTTCCACCTTTAAATTTTGATATCATATTTTTCTGTTAACTTTTGTCCCTTCTTACAGAATGACTGCGATGCATTTTTTGTCCGAAGTTTTTACTGCAGCCAACAAGTACACGTCTGCGTTAAGCACACTGACTAAACGAGACGGCTGTATTATTAAGTACACAACGGATTAGAATCAAGGGGAATTCTGGCGATGATGTGATGTCTAATTTGTTAGCTTGGCTTTTCACTTGAGTGTGTATTAGCTTCTGTTTAAAGTGTCGCCATCATCGTGGCCATCGTCGTCATTGTGAATTGTAGATATCTCGTCGAGTCATCGACTACTACTCACCAATAAGCAGACCGGTACAAAGGATACAGATACAAACGTAATTTATACTTACAAAAACATACAAATTCATACCAGACCAAGACGATTTATTACAACGTAAGCAGTGTACTCGTACTCAATGTTCGTACAAATGAACATAACAATAAGATAAAAGACTGATTGTTTGTTTGTACAAATAACCCTCTATAGTAATAGTAATAACAGACCTTCACTGGCTTCTTTCTTCTCCCAGCTCTTTTCTTGGACACAGAGAACACTACGGTTGGAATAACTTCTTTTCTGTCATCATATCATACATGGCGTTGCTGAAACTTCATAAAAAAAATTCTGGCTCACCACTGTTTCTTTAGTCGACCGTAAGGGAATAAGCTACAACCTAAATATAGCCACCATCAACTATAGTTAACTTCAATCTCCATGGACATCTCCGAATGCTCATTGTAGTCGTCATCATATGCACAAAACTTTACAACGTTTTGTGTATGAGGTACCATTTCTCTTCGAGTTTTCTTAATGCGCTTCTGTGATAATACAAGTTGGGTGTACAAATTTACACACAGTATGAATAAATTTACTCGTAATTACGGCAATTAGTGCGACTTGCCGAATCATCCTGATAGGATGTTCATTAGGAGTTGCTGTTGCTGTTTTCATTGTAGAACTGATCCATTGCACCAGCACCACAATTGCATAGGTACTTCTATTTTTTTTATGTACAATACCTGTTTCTTGTGCGAGCATTGCTACCATGTTTGCTGTTTTTACTCACCAACAATAAATATGACCAACGTAAGAAATGCAATGAGAAGCTTGTAATATCATTTTAGTCATCTAACCTGTATACCGAATACAGAGTAAATCATTAAGCTTATTCATGCTCCTGTGCGTTATGAATCACTTATGCCAGTGGAAAAATCGGATAGAGGATGCAGCATATAATAAAACTTACAAATGAGCACTTTCTTTTCTACTGCTTTGCTTATCTGTTAGCATTGTTACGACTCTGTAATGCAGAGTCCACGTCATTCGTGTTGCCAGTGAATTTTGAAATATTCTCGACTGCCGTCATTATGCATTTCATCATCAAAAATGCAAGGCAGTAAGCATTTTGATGCGGATGTCGGAATTCAAAAGTAATCTTGAATACAGCAAAATTGAGTATGTATGGTTACAAGAGCATTAAACATTCTGACTATTTACTTCTTGTGTGAAATGTAACAAAGTTACTATAATAACAGCATTGAAATAAATTTCTTCCAAATGTATGAACTCGCTTATTTAATTCAAAATGTTTCGTTAAAATTCCTTAATATAAGAACATATTCTTCACTAAAATAATAGTTCCTTCCTGTCGTAAAAGTACGAATATTTGCATTGCTTCTGGAGTTTGAAGTTGAAGTATCCATTGAAAATGTTAATAATCTTAGGTGTTTGTGCTCTTGTGAACTATAACTTATCCTACTGGTACTGCACTCACATTGTATTAGCCAAGGCTGGTTGGTAGCGTTTTTCTCTCGTCACAACTCATAAACTATTTAACGAAATACAGTGAAAAAAATAAGTTAAGAATGTCACAATAAAAAATGCATTAACGAACCAAGCAATAAACCGAGTAACAACGATGTTACATTAAACCCAAAACCACTCTCAGCAAACTTTGGAATTTATCCGGTCTCATTGGTCTTGTGCAGCAGAGAGATGATGTTAACTACAAGTTACAATGGTGGTGTTAAGATTTGCTTAAGACAAGAATCTGTAATATAAGTTAGTGGAGAAGTAGAAATGAGGTAATGCAAATGGTATGCGTTCTATAAAATCATTCTTTGAATTTTATGGCATTTAAAATACACCCTTCCGTCAGTCTCGTTACAATTTTGGTGCATGCAAGAGAATAACTAAGGTTAATTAAAATTAATAGAAGAGGACCGACATAGAATGATGAATGTTAGAATGATAATATATTTTACAAAAAATCTGACAATTACCAGCAGCAGAAGCTCGGCTATCACAACAACGCCAGTATCGCTGCTAATAACGAATATGCAAACTCAGGTGTGTTCGTTTACCCCTGTCGTTCATCTAACCACGGAATGCTGTATAGTTTTTTGTAAAAGAACGCCTGCTT
>JAHZNE010005782.1:0-80855 GCA_027744055.1 Callyntrura sp. NNG-2020
CATGTACAAGATGATAGTTAACGGTTTAATACTATCGTATTCGTTGATTTTACCGTTTTTGTTTGTAAATATTGTATATTTCGAATTTTTTTCTTGCATATTTTCTTGCATATTTTATGCCTTTTTTCAATCATAAATAGTTGCATATTATCTGATTTTAGCAACATATAAGTTTATAGTCTAGTTATAATAATCATACAGTTTTGCTCATATGGTGAGTACCTATCTCCTTTACATAGAGCACTTGTTATTTTCAGGGACAAAGACCAGAAGGTGGTGGCTTTGTTCGAAAAATGACTTTTGTGGGTTTTTATATGGACGTTTACAGGGGAAACCTTTAGGGTCGTAATAGGGTAGGAAAGGAATGTACATTTACATTTTACTGAAATATTAACCACTTTACGTATCGCTTGCACATGTGGGGCTTTGCACTCCGTAGGATAATTTATATTCAATGCTTAGTTTCTTAAGTATCCAAACTGCGTGCCAGGATTAAGAAAGGCATCAATTGACCATATAATTTGGCATTTTTGTATAATTACTACTATTTCTGTTACAGAGTGGATTCTTGTGTGGCGATCCCAGTCTAAGGAAGCGGGCTTATGTTGTACAATTTACATGTTAGGTATATATTGACTTTCAGTTCGATAATCTCGACATTTCTGCATGTCAGCTTTTTTCTCCTTGCAGTAGCACCACCAAATTACCAAATAAAACTGACACAGGGAAACTATTTAATGTTACACACTTCCCTTTGGTGACTGCTGTTATGGGACTTTGTGTCTCGAGCTAAATTACCAAATCTGGCCCGTAAAACTAAATCAGCCTTAGGTACTTTATGGTGAGGGGAGAAAATGCTTCTTTAATTCACTCTACATCTGCGTAATTCGTGTTATGAAGCTTTTACGGAATTCTGAACTGAAATGCTGGAAGCTAAAAAAAGGAGGATTTTTACACGAGAAGGCTTATAATAGTTACGTGTCCAGTGGCGGGTCATTTAGTAACTTTACATAACTTTTAAGGACTGTCATTTTCCGTTAAGTTACAACAAACTGAGAGCTATATGTTGATTTATCCAACATGTTCCATCCATGAGCACATTGCCCTTTCTCGAGATTTTCATTTAAAATTTTTATGTTTCCAATAAAATCCCAATTGGTGTACACACGGAAGTAAACATTTTCTTCAACTTATTTTTTTGTTTTACCCGCCGATTTGTTCCAATCTCAAGGAAAATCCAACTTATCCAAATCATAATGCTGTGACGATGAAAGCTAGTCTTGGCGGGAGTGTAGCAGATGGAAAAGTGGAGCAACAACCCTAGACGAGATTCACTTGGGCCTTCCATTTATATAATATTTATTATAAGTTATTGAGCCACTTTTACTATATCGTCAATTTTGTAGTACGCTCAACGCACAAAACCTAAACGCATAGTAGTGGTTTCCGCATGCACACATATGTACGGGGTACACACATACGTTTTAGTAGGAGTACGCTTTTACATTAATATTGAAAACAGTGGAAAGGTCTGGTGTTTCTGCACTTCAGTAGCACAAGAATAATATGCAGACAACCATCGCAGGACGTAATCTCCGAACCAAGCCACAAATCAGGATTAAGCCAAGCTACGAATCTTTTCCACTCAATCTGGAAGTAAAAGTCAACCCGAGCCGGTCTGCACGCTATATATAACAGAAAAACCTAATATTTCTTACGTAATCGACTGTAGGCATTGCAAAGGCGGTAGCTAGAGAGCTAAGAGCTATCTGTGTACCAGGGTGTCTCCCAGGGTATATTTTTATACGGGAAAATATATCCAACCCAATTTTAAACTTTCTCTTACACACACAGATGAAAAAGGAAAAAGACAGCAGACAAGAGTGTAGAAAAACGGGAAATGAAGAAATAGAGCAGAAGAACAAAATTTGGGCTTATTGGCTTGCCGTTTTTTTATAAAGCATTAAAAGAGCCATATGTACGCGGCAAAAACCACCAACTCTGGCACTGGAGGAACAGTTGTATATGTCTTTATGTCTTGGGTGATGAAATATGTGGACTGTACACAATGTGAAGAATGGAAGTAGGAGTACATGCGTGCTATATTACGATAGTGCTTTCTCCGTGAAATTTGTGGTGTGTGTGTGTGTGTGGATTAATAGCAAAACAGATTGTCCTGCTTAATACGTTATTATTTTGAAATCATTTTCTGTACGAGTGGCTGCTGGATTCCCGGGAAACTTTGGGATTTTAGTTTTCTTCTGTCGTTTTCATTTTTCGGTTAGAAAATCTCTTCTGCAAACCGAGAAAAGGCTGTTGTGACGCTGTAATATAATTTTTGCAGTTAGTCTTCAACAGTAACCACAACGTCTGGTGTGGTGATACCAGTTATTTTGACGACTTTCGTGTGACATTTGCTGATAGGAGAACATGAATGAGTAATGTGCTTTTAAGACTGGTTTCATTAATTGTGAGATCAAGCGGCATTTTTCGATGACGTCCTCGAGCAGGCTCTCTCACTAAATACCATATTAGCGTATATCCTAAAGACGCAGGTTACCATCTCTCTCTCTCTATTTTATTTATTTTCCCCTTTACTTGTTTTCTATTTTCATCAATCTGACTCAATAAGTTTTAATTGATTACCTCGTTAATTTGCAGTAATCCTGTGAAAACAAAATGAATAGCTGTCCCATTTGTGTATGTTTATCTATACATTCTAATATGAATACACATTCTATAACACGCATATTCCTATCGCAAGAGCAACTTCAACATGGAATGGTCATCAGTCATTACCATCCTCTCTGAAACAGTCGCGCCGTCTGAGGAAAGAAAAGCCAACGGAAAGTAAATAGTAAGTAGCTCCGCGCCGTTCGTTTGTATCATTTTAAAAGGGCTTTCTCTCTGTTCTCTGTTGTTGCCTTCGGTTCATTTGATCACACAATAAGATGTGTGCTGCTATCCCAGACACACAATATTCCTTAATACACGCCATATTCCATAAAGGCAAAATCCTTTTGGTAAGACGAAAGGACACATAAGAAAGCGAGTCTCTTTTTCTTTCTCCTGGTCGTCATCATCGTTGTCGCTCTCTCTCTCTCTCTCTCTCTTGTTTAAAGGAGTTTCACACAACCAAGTCATATAGCTAGTTTCGTCTTCGTCCGTCTTCAGGTCTCTCTGCAAGCCAAGTAGGTTTTTTCCTCTTTCACTTGCTTACTAAATCAACATCCAGTGGAGAGAGAAGAAAAAAGATGAAAGCATCGGAGTGTGTGCTTGTATATCTGCGGTATTTCCCTTGCGAGAGGCAACAGAGGAAAAGCTAGCTCAACGAAAAAAGAAGAATGAAAGGCTTTAAGCTACCCTTCCTCTCTCCCTGTAGCCTCACTGTATTCTCAGCCACTGTTGGAGCCTGAAGACCCTCTCTCGCTGCCTGCTTGCCTGTGGATGCTGCAGTAAAGACTGGCCTAGCCACTGTTATTTTCCCACCAACTCTGGTGTTGTCACTGGTGTTACACAGGGCGAATAAGAAAGTTAGCAGCGGAACGAGAAGCCACTGCTGCTTTGCTTCTACAGATCCTGTCGAGTAAATCTTGCTGAAAGAGAGAAAAAGGTTTGGGGAATCTGCAGCTTTCTTCAGTCCATCGGCATCTCCCGTGCCGAGTGCGTGAGTACGAGCGTTGCTTGCGTGAGTCTGTGTTTCTGTGCTGATGCAGAGTTATCAGGAAAATTTTCCTCTTCAATTTCTCGTGTTTCTCCACTTTCACTCGGTGAACTTGACACAATGAGGGAAAAACAAGGCACCGTGATAAAGGGACAATGCACTGAGAAAATAGTTGATAGTAAAATGGTTTTTGGGGGGAAGACTCTTTGAAAGTTGACAGTACTGCACAAGCCTATTTAATCCTCCTTTGGGAATTAGTTTTGATAAAATTAACTTGTGAGCAGATTGTTAATTTTGACAAAAATACCGTGACTGCCTGTGTTGGCCCGCCCGGCGTCTGTCGAAAGGCTTAAAAAAAATTCCTCGCTACTAGTTACAAACTTGCTGACAACTTTTGTTCAAAATTATTAACTAGCTAGTGAAGTACGTGCTTTCAAGTGGCATTTTTGTTGATTAGCCGTCCTATGAGTACTAAACAACGAATCTTGCATTGGGGCAACTTGAGACTAATAATGTGCTAAGCAGCAGCTCATGTTCCTCCTGCCATTATCAAATAAACGCTCAACAAGCAATGCAATCTTGTCATTCAAATAGACTCACATCTCTGCTGAATCACAATTTCCCTCCCACACAGAAATAAAGTGTGTAAACTTATCTTATGTAAACTTTAAGATCCTCCGCTCTGTATATTTGTCGAAGCGCGTATTGTGCCGACGTCAAAGAAATTTAAAACCGTCTTTTCCTCTTTGCACTGCTCGCCTCCATACATTTTCACCCGCCCGTCTCTGCATAAAACGAACCTCAAACGAGCTAAGAATGAACCAGAGTGATGGGAAGGTGCCTATTTCAAAGATTGTGAAACGATAAAAAAGCACACGCCAGCAGCAGTATATTTATATATAAACCGTATACGTCAGAGGTGAAACGGTGCAACCAGAGACGCCGACAACAGTACCGTGTTTACTGTGAAATCGTGACAAGAAGAAAAACAAAAAGGGAAAGTGTGATTTTTCGTAAATATAGATAGCACCGGCCAATGTTGTCTTTGTCGTACTGAAACTGAACTGAAACAGATATAAACTTTGTAAAAAACACTTTTTAGCTCTCTATATACTTCCAACTACATTGTGTGAAGAAAAAGCGAAAGAGAAAAAAACTTTGTTTTTTGCTTTTTTGCAATAAGCACCCGAAAAAAGAATAAGTAACGGACAAAGTTAGGCAAACTGTGCGCACATCCCGTACCAATGTTTCATGGTGTTTGTTACAGAGAAGTAAATTGTACAAGGACATTATATGGTCCGGTACAACTGGTGTGGTAGCGACAGCAAAAGTCGTCGTGGAACGAACGAGAGAGAAAAAAGGGAAGAAAGAAGTGATAGCATTATTTTTTTGAATTCACTTGTACAATAAAAAAAACTGCCGTTTTTATCATCACCGCCGTGTACCGTCATCATCGTCCTCGGCATCATCAGCTTTCCAAACAGCCATTCCACAACACAGTCACTCAACACCACCGTCCTTTACGTCATCCTCATGCACATAAAAATCCCGTCTATTCTATATATCCTGTTTTTTTCTTGGTTGTTTGCCAGTGGATATGACACTTTGTGAAAATCTTTATTTAGGAGAGAAAGTTGCAGAATAAACAGGACTACCACTGGAACAGAACTACTTCTACTCCAGTACTCCAAGTACTACTACTACTACTACTACCAGTAGCAGTTCATACTTTAATCGTATACGGGAAAAAGGGAGGAGAAAAAAGTTTTTGATTGCAAAACAAACTGACAACACTTACACTTTAATGTCCATCCATTGTATAATGGCAACTCATTGAAATACACAATAAACTTTGACGGTGGTAACACGTGGAACGAAAAAAGAAAGGAAACGAAAAACAGGAAAAACAGCCGTAGAGGAGTACCATTTTGGAAGATTTGCCCAGAAAAAAGATCCTTTGCTTTTTAGCTGGTTTGTCCGTATGCATAATAATATTATAGAATTTTTTGAAACATTCCTACTAAGCGTGACAGACTCCCGGTATAAAATAGAAAAGAAAAAAAACTTTTATTAGATTTTGGTGCTCGCAAATAATACGTTATACACAGTTGTGCTCTACTAGAACTACACAAAAGACTACTTTCACGGGAAAACGAATCCTAGAAAATGAGGGCGTTGTAAAAAGAATAGACCCATAATCTTCACAATAAAGCTCATTAATATTTTTTCACAAAAGTGTCCCCATAACCTAACTTTATTCAAGTTCGATGGCACTTGTGTCCCAGCCTCTATCTGGGAGGGTATAAGTTGCCAGAAAAAAAGAGAAAAAAGTAGGACACATGTAGATACCCCAAATCATATAAGACTTTCCAGTTTTACCCATATTATGAGCATACCTACTGCACACTCATCCAAACATTCCTCCATTGAAAACTGAACAATTTTTTGGTACTAAAAATATCGTACCTGTTGCCCATCAAATCTACGGCAGCCTCCTGTGACTCCTATGAAACAGAATATCTCTGGAAACTGGGATCTACCCTGGTTGCCCAAATACTGTAGGGGAAAAAGAACAAGACAAGTCTAGTGAAAATCATTTTTGCCTCTCTCTCTCTCTTTTCCCCTCTTGCTCCGGTTTAGAAAAGAAGGTCCTAAAAATACACATTTCCCCTGCTGCTTACACACGTTTTTAGTCTGGTAACCTTTCCCTATTCAAAAAATAGCCATACTGCCAGCTGCTAGTAGAAGCAGTATGCATGTGTGAACTCCATTTTATAGTGAGTGATCCGTACTACCGAAATAATAGCGTGTTCAGAGTTTTCTCTTTTCTCTCTCTCTCTGTCTCTGTAGCGCCCAAACAGAAATACTAGGGCACGATTTTTTATTCGGCGGCTGCATGACATTCGAGTACGACGTGGGAAGGAGGGTTTAACCACTATTTGAGCACATTTATTCCTCTGTTTGACAATATAAACCTCATCTTCCCATGTAATATGGAATCCGAGTGAATGGGGGTTTTTGCATCGCCAGCACCACCACCATCACATCATCATCACCACCATCACCAGCGTCGCCATTTTCTCCTGATGACATTCTATCCTACTCTCTGGTGAACTTGACTATAAAAAAATTGGCTGGATCTTGTGTATTACTCCTTTCGTGTTCAACTTTGCTCGTGCAATCACAAAAAAGTAGTGTGGCAACACCGGTCGGAAAGATATAACAAAGTCTCTTTTCTCTCCCTCCACTCGTTTTTTTCCTCCGGAAAACCTACCACACTGCCTACCACAGAGACAGACACACACACGCGCGCTTTGGAAAGTAAGAACAAAAGGAGAAAGTTTTTTTAGGTAATAGTATCACTAGCCGCCCTTGTCCGAATGGACGACAACGACAACAAGAGATGTTGTTTGAAAAGGCAGTGATGTAGCATTATACGACGCAATTTTCCTTTTTTCTCTAGAGGAATATGTATTAGTAGTCAATGGACCGTTTCCTTTTTGATGGCAGCTGAGTGTTGTTGATAGTAGCGGTATATTGGTGCTTACTTCCACGCAGCTGTCTAATAGACGAGTTACCGCTTTGACGGGTACTATTCGTATGCAACACAAGTTAGCGGTCGGTAATAGAGGTCAAGACCTTGTTCACTGACGTTGTTTTTTTGTCGCTGGAGATGAAACTGTAAATTCATCGCAACTACAGGAAACTTTGGTGGAAGCAGCAAAAAAGTAAAAACACGTTTTCTCTGTTACTCAAATAATTTATCAAGTGGTCATCCAATGAAACTCATTTCATTTAATCTTCTCAAAGTATACACCAGATCTGTATGAAAAGCCAAACAGTATAAAATCCCATCCCTGCGTAACATCCCTACTGAAAGGGGATATAAACCTGTATACCTATAAAGATTTGGGAGAGGCGGTGAGAATTTTTTAGTTATTAATCTTATTGCAACATAACAGCCCAAATTAATTTCAATCGAATATCCGAAGCCCTTTTTCGACTGGACTTGAAAAAAGCCGGAGGAATTTCACAAGTAACGGGGAAAAAGGATAAAGGACTAAAGAGTACATTTGATATACACAAAGATGTTCCCATCAAAAAGTGTCCATATATAAAAAACCGAATAAATATATATAGAAACTAAGTTTACACCCAAGTATATCATTCTCACACAAGCTATTCTCGTGAAATAAACTGTGCAGAACGACAACAAGACAGAGGCTGAGTGAAAGAGAAAAGAGAGATATATATACACAGGAAGAGAGAACGGGAGAGAAAATCTCGCGAGTACTTGCTTATATAAGAAAAAATATATCAAGAATTGATAGAAAAAAACGCAGAGTGCTCCTAAAACTTTATGCAATCTCAGCACATATCTATAAAGTAGTTTGAATGAGATCAGGAGCAGGAGTGGTGGCAGAAGCAAGATGAGCAATCGCAAATACTGGTCATCCACATCACCATTCACATCCTCGAATGTGATAACGATGGGCGAACGCGGCACAGGAATGATCCCATTTCCGACTCGGGAGACCAAGTGTACTCTGATCCTCTTTCTTCTCAGTTCCTTTCTCATTGGCCGGAGTGACCGTTTTGCTGTGGCAGAGAGGATTCCCGTGGGTAAGTGGCTATGATATTTATGACTTTCTAGTTGGATCACTAACGTGTGTACATATCTGAAAGGAGAAGTATAATAATATCTAATACCTAATCAAAGTACCCATCTATTTATACGTCCTTATATAATTTACAACACAAACATGCCCACCTAAAATGCATTATATCCCGGGGATGTAGGTATATCAGTAAAAATGCTCTACTTATTTTTTCTTACTTAACGTATTATTAACTTTACTTTGTATGACCATTCAATCGTGTCTTGCTGTACTCTTGCTCGTCGTGTATTTACAAATTCTAGGTAGGTACACATGTATAAAAAATAAGGTATAAAACGTAAGCATAACGCGATGTATGCGTACTAGCATATAAAGCCCGCCTATACTCCACTTACACGCACACTACCATAAATTCAACTGGAAAAAAATGTGCTCCATCTGGAACAGGATCCATTTAGAGATGAACGCGGACAAGTTTGTACACAGACACACACGTTGGGTAGGCACTCTCTCCTCCTTTTTATGTTTTGCGACTTTACACAGGGCGCACTTCAATATCAATATTTAGAACTGATGATAATAAATTTTGTATTTCAACATTATGTAACGACGTGTATCACCAAATAAATATATTGATATTGAACCTTCAAGTTTGTTCTATGTGTGTATGTATGTGTATTTGAATGTGGAGAAGAGAGCACTTGTAAAAACGTGTCTACTTTTTATAGGTACTTTTTTACCTACTTTCTTGCCCTTATCCTCCATCCTGTGTAGAGGTTCTTGTTGACTGTTGAATTGACTAAAGTGTTTGCATGTCGATTTAAGTATTTTTTTCTCTTTTTACCAAAGCGAGAAAGCAGAAAGCAAAAACGGGAAAGTAGAAAAGCGAGTTGCACTTAGAACACGCTCCCTACTACTAAATCTTTATATAGGAAGAGATTGAGTGAACTGAGAAGGTTCAACTTTCTTTTCCACGCAGGAACGGGTTTCCTTTTCGCTTTTACTCCAATTACAAAAAGATAAAAAGGAGCAACAAACAGAGCGGGAGAAAGTGAAGGAGAAAAGGAGAGAGAGAAAGAAAGAAAAGGTAGTAACGGTAAGACGTTTGTTGATGTAAGTACCAAGGTCCATGGTATAACGCTCTGAAAGAAACTGATAGTTTTATTTTACTGTAAAATGTATCATTATTATTATACTAGAGTCTAAAGGGAAAACATGTTTGCACAACTGTTTTTCTCTTTTTGCTTTCTCCTTCGGCAATCACTCATTCCACCAGCTGCTCATTGCTCACACAGAGATCTCTGCGCTCCTTTACCCACGAATAGTTGTTAAAGAAAAAATGATGCACATACAAATTTAAACATTTTCTGCGCACACATCTTAGGTAGGATGAAGCATGGCAGAGAAGAGAGGGAGAGAAAGCATTAAAGCACATGGTATGCTCTATTTATAATACCTACCTGCCTGTGAAAGCCAAAAAGTGGAAGGTATAAGCGCTACCATTCACATATTCACATTTTGCATGGGCTCTCGCAAGTTTGTTTGTTGGCTTGTGTTTTTGGGCTGCTGTGTAAACAGTGAAAGAGAGAAAAAAATGCCTTGCAGACACTTCTAAATATTTAATAAGACATGCTAATTTATAATTAACGAATTTATTCCCCGATGAACTTACCAAAAGGAGGGGATTTTTTTACTGAAAACATACACGTACAAATACGTTCACCAAAATGGTACAAACACACACACACACACACAACCTTGTTCTTTTCCCTAAGTATACACAAACCCCTCTCCTCTTCACTACTTTCCCCGACCCTACCACTCATTCAATATTTGCTTTGTATTCGCCAAATAAATAAGAAGCATTTACCAGGAGATAAAAACACTGCAAAATTGTAGTCCCGCCAAGTGGGTGCATCTTCATGCAAAAGCGTTAAAAAATACTCCAAAATGTCGGGGATGAATGGGGACGCAGATCTCGTTTCATTTTTCAACAGCATAATGTACTCGGTCCATTTATGACTTTATGACTTTATAATGACATCCGTGCATTTTTTCTATTTTTGAGATACTTTTAAATGATTTCCCGGAGAGGTTCGTAGAAAATGTGGAAATTTCATACATGGATGCCAAAAATAGTCCTTGTCTCCCTGTTTTAATATTCACTCATTACCTCATTTCGCACAGTTTTTCATTGAAAAAATTTTGAGAAGAGAACTCCCAAGCAAATATGCTTCTTTCCACTTACAGCGAAATGGGAATGAAAAACAAGGTATGTGCCTACCATACTCTACTCTACGTTACTCTCTGGGAACACTTTGTTCACAGAGGAAAAGAATTAAATTACCACTGCTGTATTGTAACATGCAATTTATGCCGTGCCCTTCTTCTTTGACATGACAAGAAACGGAGGTCCTAGACACCAAAACGAGATGAAATCGAAAAGGTATTTTTACAAAGCAGAAATGAAACAATACTGACGTAACGTCTGTACGAGTTCTGAGGAGGAAAGCCCCATACCACTCATGTGTACTTCTTACGTGTTTCTGCTAAGCAAGTGTGAAGAAAAGAGAGAGCCAGGTTGTTTTTGAAAACGAATGGAACATAACACAGAAAAGTATAGAATTTCCCGGGTAAAGCAGCCTGCTACAGTTCCCCATTAGGTATACTTTGGCATAATATGCAATACAGCCAAAATTGTATACAAAGTTGAACTTACTTTTTAAAAATATTTTTCGTCAAACCTCTTCTCAGTATGTGAATGTTTTTTATAGAACGTCTGCCGTTTTGCCTGCCGATAACTCTACCCCAGGGTTTAGTTTTGTGTACCTTCATAACACTGTTTTCCTTTGTCGATTTTTCTTCCTTTGAACAAGTCAAGTATTCTGAGAGAGAGAGAGAGAGAGAAAGAGAGGGAGAGAGCGGGAAGCAAGTAATGCCGCCGTTGATGTTGTATGCTGCTGCCGTTGCTCCCCAAAATATATTCACTACCGACATTGTTACAAGTAACAGCACTCTTCTGCATATACACAGCGGTAGTTGAAGGAATACCTTGAACCTTCAAAAGAGACCTAGAATATAGTGAGGATGAAATTGTATGGGGGATTCATCCAGGGCAGGGTATAATTTTACGACGGCGTAATGTTTCTAGAAGGGAGAGGTAGGTTCCTTATTGTAGCGCACATGCCAGGTTATATATAAAGGACTCACACAAACACGACAGCTATACGTGTATTCACGTGTCGAGTTTCCGACCTAATGCAATGCCAAAACATGACAGGAAAAAAGGAGAAGGAGAGAACAGAGGGTAAAAAGGCATAACGTTACGTACTCCTTGGTTCCTTTGTGTCGAATTAGTTTCAAGGGAGCGTGCATCATCGTCATCATCATCAGCAGCAGGAGCAAGACATACACATAAATGAAATTGCATCCAACAAGAAAGAACGCCAGAAAAAAGAAAAGAAGCAACAGCAATACGAAATGAAAGAGAATGTGTGTGTGTGTGCAGTTGAAAGAAAGGAAAAGGAGAAAGTTATGTTCCTACACGTGTACGTGTAACAAAGAAAGACGCTTTTTGTTTTCTTTCTTCGTCTCTTTTCTCCGTCTTTTTCCTCTTCGCCAGCGAGAGTTTGGGTGCCGTTGATGCGGCTGTTTGCTGCTGAGAAAAGGGAGAGCACAAGCCGTTGTCGTCATCAACGAGAGCAGAGAGAAAGCTAAGAGAGAAAGTTGACTTCTCCACAGATGTTCCTATTGCCGGTGGTGCGGTGGTGATGGCTTGTTTTGGTGGAAGGTGCTAAAATGTACGTGTGACCAGATACATGCTTTATGGGTTTCATCTAATCGTCTTCTAAAAATTATATGTTGCGTTGTTGACATGTGTGTACCGTTGTACGTGCATAGGAATGTATATGTATGCATATATGGGCAGGCTCCTTTTTCCTCATATAAATTAGTAGAATGAGACCTGTACCGGAGAAATGGTACAACTTTGTTCAGGTTATATAACTGTACCTCTGCCAAATTTTGGCTTTGAAAGAAAACTTTCTTCAAATTGTGTGGAGGGAGGAAGAAAAAGTGCAGTGTACAGTGTATAAGTACAGCTTCTAGAAAAAACTAGACGCAGGGAAAGATATGTGTGTGTATGACGGGAAAAGAGTTAGTTACTACCTTCCAAACAGTGACTTCCTGTTACATAATGGGGTGACTCACGCAACAATGAACTTCAATTTCTTACGTACTTTTTCAGTTCTAGATTCCTTTACAGTCACGGTACGTAAGAGAAGTTGGGAGCTATTATCTCTCGTGCTAGTTATTTTTACCCACGTTCATTTTTTTTAGAAAAGGAGAAAGCACTGTATACGGAAATGTATTTTGTAAATAATTCGGAGTAGTGAACTGTACCGTCTAATACGCAGTTTGTACTCACACAAAACGTACCACAAACTTGCTGTTAGGAATTTCTCAAATGTCTGTGCAATTTTCGATGCATTCGTCATTGTACGAGCACGATTCCCTTAGAATAAGTCGCTATCAACGAACCACAGCAAAGAAACGCCGTTCATTGAATATAAAAGGGAACAACAAGTTAAAGGTATGAATGTATGTGTGCAAACACAGGAATTCGCTACCGCTTTCTTCTGCAGCCACTTTGAATCTCATCTGTTAGATGTATCTAAAGTCTGTTAGCATCATGAAAATTCCCTTTAGAAGAGTCATCATCATCATCATCATCATCGTCATCATTACCACTCTACCGCGGATTGTGCACGTTTCCGTAGGTAAATAATAAGCACTTGAGGAATTACATGCTTCCTATCATCTGTTATCATCATTTTCACCCTCCTGTCATTAATCAGGATTGTCTGTATGTATGTGTTGATGAGAGAAGAAGATGATGACGACGATGATGATGGCAGGATGGAAAGCCCAATCAAACGGCGAAGTGTGCTTGTTCAAGGGAAATCTTCCATATTTTGGTAAACAACGAAACCAAATAGTCATGCAACTTTCTCTGAGAACATCATTAACAAAGCCGCCAACTCTCTTTCTTGTCCTATCAGCACATCGTCGTCAACCATTATGGATTGGTCGTATTTAGACAGAATGCCCGCCGCAGCATACATTTCCTGATTGCATACACACACTTTCCCCAGAGAACGCACAGTGAAATGGGATTATTTTAGTACGATCAGAGAAAAAAAGACAAGAGAAGCGACGCGTTGTGACGATGCTGTGTACATCCAACAGAATTGTAGCGACAAAACTACCCACAAAACTAACAGAGAAAGCGTACTAATTTCTCTCTAAATATACACCAGGTCTGTACCTCTAAAATATAGGGTTCTCATTCGTATACGATCATCATTAATATCATCAAGTTGTCTGAAAATATCGGTTTGTTTCCCCTATGTACGAGCAAACCGTTGTATATTAAAATAAAACCAACGGAGGTAAAGGCGAGCCTAGCTGGGTAGACTCAACGAGCAGGGAAAGCAACACAAACAAAATCAAACAAGTTTCTCTGTAGATATTGTAAGGACAATACAAAGATGACTAGGACTTTTACAATTTTCCCTGCTACAGCGACTACGTAAAGGGAGAGAGAGCATAGACTGGATGTGTATTTAAGTATATACATACTAGGAATAATTTTACGGTTAGTCGATAACACACGTATATGCGTACCACAAAATTCCTATTAATTCTCGCAATCTGCACGCTGCTTCTCCTAAGCAAGAAAAAGTTTCTGCATATTTTCCGCTAGGTTAGAGTTGATGGCTTGTTTATAGAGTGGCAATCAACTTTCTGCAATTTAAGAGCGAATCCATAATATTATTAGTTCATTCGAATATTTTTGATGAAACATGGCTCCTATAAGTTCTATTAGCGTGATCATCATCGTCGTCGTTATCACAAACGCTGTTACTACAACTCCATGTGGCCGTGCTTTAGTAGTCGGAATACTCAAATCTCAAATTGGTTTTTGGAGAGATTTTTTTTCGTGTGGTGGTGTTATGTGTAAGTTGAAGGATGGAGGAGAGCGAGAGAGATTGGGAGAGAGAGAGACTTGTAGTAGTTTTTCTGCTGAGACATTACATTCGCTTTTTAAGCTAGAAAGGAGTTAAATTGAAATACGTTTTTCCTGTTTCACAAAATGTATGTATATATACATATGTGTCTGTGTACTCAAATAAGTAATGATCAAACTGTTGGAAATAAAAGGGATGGAAAGCGCAGAAGAGAAAGTGCAAAACAAGGCAAACCATCATCAGCAGCAAAATACTTTCTCTCTCTCTCCCTCTCTCCCACACAGAGAAGAAAGCTTTTAGATTTATGATGGTAGAAAATAATATGCAAACCTTTCCATCTCCACATTTTAGCTGGCCAAATTTCCCTATTCCTAGAATTTACTCGTTTTCCTCCCACATGGTGGTATATTTTCGTTTCACGAGAATAAATGTACGTATAAGTATCCTTTATGTGTGTGGGTGTAAATAGTCTAATTTTGTTGACCTCATTATCAAATATTGTCATTGTCAAAGCTTACTATCTGTTTACACTATAGTGGGGTTTTAATGAGCTTCGGTACATTTCGTGCACGGTACTACTGTAATCTTCCTGTTGTGGTGTGTAGAAAGAAGAGAACTGCAGCACAGGTAACAAAGCCGATGCAACGAGAAGTTTTCACTACACATTTAATACAATGGAAACGAGTTAAAATGTAAGGGACGAAACAAAAGCAGGCTTGTTCTTCAAAAATAAATTTAACTGCCCAGCTATCTAGTACAGTAGCGTAGACATTTCAACCGAATGCGGAACTTTTAGCAAAAATAAATAAATAAAAAAGTGTGCGATGGAAAGACATGAAATATTAAATCTGATGTTTGGTCCAGGTACTTCAATTTTTCTGCACGTTTGCAGTGTTGACCAAGTTACGCAGTGTGTGTGTATGTGTATGTGTGTATGGCACACAGGAACAATACAATATTCTACTTGCTCCCCCTTTATTTCTTTCAGTTTATCTTTAATAACGTTCTCACCACTCATTTCCTCCTTGAAAACTCCCCCGAATAAAACCCAGTCCACCCCACTACCATGCAAGTACTTTTCCAGACCGACACACCAGTAGCTAATCCAATTTTCAAAATGGGAAACTTTCACTCAACTTTTTTCCTTTCCTTTTGCTCTCTCGCTCCCCCACTCTCCCAGAGTTTTTTTTCGAGAGAAACACCACACAACAACTCAGAGAGAAAGTAAAACGTTAAGTGAGTGAAGAAATGAGAGTATTACTGTTAAAATGTGTATATGTGCCACTTGCTTTCACTTTCTCTCAACTCCGGCGTTATTTACTACCACAACGACTTTTTCTCTTTTTCTAAGCTGCTGACTGTTTTGGGAAAACGAGTTGTTGTAACACCACAGCAAGAAGTTTAATCTTTGCTTTAAATGCGTTTCAACGTTGTTGCCGCCCTGCTGCTAAAAACAAGAAAAAGGAATCATGCTAGCGACCTTTGCTCTTTCCTCCTCTCCCTCTTGCTTAAAATAAAAGTCTGAGTCACGATGATGACGATTATAATTATTGTGTAGTAGTAGCTGACAATGTGTGCTAGTCTCTCATTACCGCTAGTTTTCGTGAACGACAACAAAATTAGATTGTCGTTTATATGCTGGTACGTACACGTGGCGGATTGTGAGCTCCGCCATTTCTCTCCGCTACCACTAACTATCTATATTAAGCATTAAAGCATTAAATTCTGGATTTAACCCAGGTAAATTGAGTTTTCCTTCAAAACTTTCCACGAAATAGATTTTCTCTCATTTAGCTTCCATTTGACGACATTTTTGAGAACATTATTTAATTTTCTTGAGGTTCTTTTAATTTGGTCCTTGCTTTCCCTTTGCAATTTTCATACTCAAACCTTCAGCTATTACATTTGTATATACACACATCCCTCAGATGATAACAAAGTTTCTGTATAATTGAAAACGAGGCACATGTATGTCGTTGTCACTTATAATTAATTATACACTAACTTTTTAAATGCATGTAAATTTTAGCTGTATGTTGTATATTAAGTGCACCAGGTGCCGTTAAGGTTCTGAGGTTTTGTCTGTGTTGAGTCATATCATCATATCTTAAATTTCCCCCCAACGGCAATATCTCACGTTATAGACATTTTGTTACCACTGTAGTGACATTTACGATTATACAGAGGAGCATAGTGCACAAACATAGTATTTTCCAACTTCTCTCTAAAACATGAACCAGCACCACTACTACCACTACCTCCACTGCTACTACCGGAATATTAGTTTTAGTGTATGACATGCCCTCATCTCCGGTGGAAGGAAGAAAACTTTCCTTTCTCCATTCTTTTCAGACGTCGAAGGAAAATTATTGCATTTGTTGTTGTAGGTCGATCCCACTATACATTCTGTTTCGCTCGTACATTTTTATATACTCAGCATAATATTAGCTGTCCGGGTCTGCCACACATACAAATAGTAGACATATGGGTTACTACGTACGAACCAAAAAATACATATATTTTCCCGTCAACGTGCCGGTGAACGTAATCATGGCTGTAAATAAGAAGTGTAATATATTTTATGTATGTATTTCTTGATATTAATGCATCAGAAAAACTCTCATATCATATAGATCCAACTCCTGCGTTGTTGTTGCGTTCAGGTTGATTTTCTTTTGTTACTCGTTCAACCATCCTGGCTAGTTCTTCATCTTCATTCAATAAAATGATATGTGCCCTCTCCTCTCTCTTTTCAAGTAATCGCTCAACCTCTGCGTGGTTTTTTGCTTTGCAACTGTGTATTCTCCTTTTTTCTTATGCCAGAAAAACACGCTTCGTCTCTATTCCTGACATGACATGTCGACTTTATAACACGAGTAGTAGTAAACTTTCAGACGAACTGGGGAGAGTTAAATAAACGAGAAGCTGAGGAGAGAAAAATCTAAAAAGAACATGAAACTGAATGCACGGAATTGATAATAGACACAGGCTGTACGTATATTCAGCAGAAACGTAATACATAGCATATAGTTTCGTACACCATGTATGTTTGTCTAGGGTTTACGGTAATATCAGAGTAGTATTATTTGTTAATAATAATTATATTATATAATTCTCGTAAAAGGTACGTACGGGAAGGGAGAAAGTTATATCTTGTTATCCTGTCTGAGTGCGCGAGGAGAGAAAGAGTATATCCTCCAGAGTGAAAGATGGAATAGTAATAATTTGTTGTGAAATTAAATCATGAAACCCACTGCCGACATTTTCTTGCTGGAGGCAGCGAGAAAGTGTGTGTCTAGTGTCTGCGTGTAAGTAAAAGAATACTAAAGAAGCCAAAGTAAGAACTACCTGCAGTGCTTTTGTTGTGAAAGCAAAAACAGGCATGGAGAAAAAGGCAAAAGGTCGTTATGACAGAGAGAGAGAGAGAGAGAGAGATAGAGAGAGAAAAGGATAGATACAAAACAAAAAAGGGAATAGCAAAACGCAACAATATAACATTACTCGCCACGCTACCTACACACTACACATTCTTTCCTCCTACAATCTCTCTCTCTCTCTCTCTCTCTGACAAACATAGGCTGTGGCAGTGGTATTGAAATAAATTAGTAGAGAAAAAATAAGGAACAGCAACCACCGCTGCTTCCATACTAATACGTACATAAAAATACGTGCTGTTTTGTACAAAGGGAATCGGAAAAGAAAAAATAGGAAAGTGAATGTAATGTTCTACTTGCTGCTGTTGCAGCAATAACTTGTACCTCTGCATGGATTACCAGTCTATCGGTGAATAGTATCCAAGTGAAATAGAGAGACAACGTGAAACAGGAACAAAACTAGAAATATATCTTTCTTCGACTCGTTCTGTCTCCTAGACGAAGTGGAAGAAAGAAAAGGAAGTTTGTAGTTGTATACCATTGGTTATGTGTGGTTGTGTGAAGTTTTTCTTCGTGGTGATCCCATTTTCCTTCATTATGACTAGTACACATGGTGTGGTGTTCGTAGGCGAGAAAAAAGGAGAGAGAGAGTGGGAAAGAGCAAAAGAATAAAAAAGTGTAGAATTTCATTTTCTCCTTTTATGCACCACCATTTAATACCACGGTGTATATAGACCAGAAGACAGACGGAGAGAGAGAGAGCTATCCATAAGTCGGTAGACGTTCCCGTTTCCCTTCTGTTCATATGGACCAATTTCGACGAGAAAGTTTACCGTTGTTCCATCGCCATTTTGTTCACGTTGTTGTTACATTATTATTACGTGTACTACTACGTAGGGATTCTGTACCACAATAAAGGTAGCAGGAAGTGAAAGTAAAAAAGCAAAAATGGGGCTAGTAGTGATACACATGGTGTGTAGTGAGAGCGGCAGAAAGAGGAATACTTTTTATCGTCGTGTTGTGAAATTTTCAGCTTTCTTCTCCTCCTCGTTGCATTGCCGCAGCAGCAGCAGCGGTGGTGGCAGTGGCAGGGGCAGTAGTTGTAGAGCAGCAGAAGTTTGGCGTGATGATAATGGCGTTTCGTTTTTCTAATGCATAACATAACATAGCGATGCGATCATTGCTTTTTTCCGTATTCATAGCTGTTCAACTTTTTTCAACGTTTCGAAATACATTTTCTCTTCATCTCGCATCATATCGTCATATCATCATCATCCTCGTCGTCGCCGTTCTTTCGCTTACTTTACGAACCACACTGCTTACCACTGCTGCTGCTGCTTTAGTGTTTCCCTTTTCTTTTTTCACTTACCCAGCCCTCCGAACTTAGGAGTGGTGCTGGTGAGGCAAGATGCTTTCTGTAAGAGCAAAGTCATCTATAGTAAAGTTTTCTTTTATTATTATTGCTAGAAAATAGTTGACGACCAACGCAGCAAGCCATGTTTTTTAAGTAGTGAAAGAGTAATCTAATTGCAAATTGCTATTATGTTTAATAATTGCAAGAAAGAGTAGAGGGGAGAGTCCGCCCGGCTCACCAGTAGTATAGGAGAGGCAGGATTTTGAAAATGGTGCATTTACAATGTTCAGCTTCCGTGTAGCCGACATTGCATGTATGAAGTATTATGTTAGTCTGTTGGGGTCGACAAGGAACAGAAATTGTTTCAGACTGTTTCACGGTTCTCAGCATCTAGACATTCCGGTTGGAGCGGGTATTTTGTACAATAAAATAACGCACCTCGTGTGAAGCCTTCCTAAAAACTTCACTACAAGTTACTATTTATGCATCTTTCGGTCTCCTGCAAAAACATGCAGCTGCTTAGTCTGTGCATCAATGCTGGGGAAAAGCTCTTGCTTTTGGGGATTACGTATCACGCGCTGGGAGGATGGACGATAAACATAATAGTGAAGTCGGTATTCAGTTCAAGGGTGTTTGGGAGGCTGTCACGTGTTTCCTTAAAGCATAAATGAATTGTGACAAACGGGTAATCTAGTAAAAGGCGACTGTACAAAGTATTATTCCTTGTGATCACACACATAATGTAAGTTGAACTAAAAAAGTAATAAACTACCTCCACTGCTGCATAACAATTATAATGTGGAATATTGTTTGCGTGTCTTGTGGTATTGTTTCTAGTGTAACTGCCCAGAGTCCAGACAGCTATTCTAAAAGTCGTGGAGGGAATGTACAGCAAACAACATAGATAGAGTATACTTTATGTATATACGCAATTCCTACCTACTTTTGCTGTACGTTTACATTTTACATGAGGAAGGTGACAGCTAAGATGTTAACACAATTTGTCAGGAAGTTTAATTTCTGAAGATATCAAATATTTAGGTGTAGATGTGATCTAACATGGTATACTGTTCAACGGATAGCACGACCTGGCTAAACGATGGGTCGATTTTAATATAATTTTAAACGGAGAATTCAAATTTATAAAAAAATGCTGTAGAACGAAAGTATTAAAGTAACTCATGTAATTTTATAGGAAAATGAAGCTTTGGATTTAAAAAAATTAAAATGTTATTTCAACGATTCATAAATGCTGATTTCAAACATAAGAGCCAATTTTTGTTAAAAGGCTAAAGATCCAAAGTAAAAGTCGTAAATAAAAATTGATTCCATTTTTGAATGCTCAATGGAGTGCTATTTATAAAAAAAAGTCATTTTTGAACCGACAGACATGCTTCAAAATCACACAAATTTGAATTCTACTCCTAAATTTGTACCAGAATTGATGTTTTATTTACCTAGATTGTCCCATCAGTTCAATAGTATTCCTTGTACGAATTTAACGAGGGACATGAACTTCTCATCAATATTTTTTTATGACCAGACATAGTTGTGCAATCTATATGAACAGAAGTCCGAGTTTTTGCACTAATAGGGTTTCAGGAAAAGAATGAGTTTTTAACCCTTGTATAGGTACATAAGTACATATTTACCATTCTTCTCAATATCAGTTGCATGTTACACATATTTTATTATTGTACAAAATGTACAGTAAGATTTCATATTATGTAAAAGCCACATCAAAATCAATTATTTTTGTGGCTTTAGTCTAAAACGTCTGCCTGAGCATAACCTCTTCTAACACATGCCATTTGAACAGTGTATTTCGCATTAATGCACATTACGCAACAAAGTACAAACCACAACAAACAAAAGTTACCATATCTCCGTATCCAAATAAAAAACCAGCTTTTCTGCTCTTGGTTTTTATAAGCAAAAAATAATGCAATGCCACTGCTGCGTGCAATTAATTTATCAAAGGATCTCATGACAAATTTTCTCCCCCTTGAATCATACACGGTAAATTAATCTTGATAAATATAGCAGATTCATAAAGATAAATTCACACATCAAGACATACTCTACCATACCCAGTTATTTGTTACGTTTTATTTATTTTAATATGATCATCATCTATTGTCCCCGTGTAAACTACTTTGTTTTGGAACGTGCATTTGTAAGCTACATGTAACATGTTAACATGTACTTTATTTTGTTTCTCGCTAATGACTTGTAAAATGCGACGGTAAAAGCATTTGTTCCCTATTTGCATGATATTCTGTATTTTGTCAGTCATAAAATTGTCACTAGTTTTATTTAAGAAGAAAACAGAGTAGCGTAGGATTAACATTTCACGTGTAGCTTTTACCTTGTTTCTGTCAGTCTTTATTTCACGTGTATCTGTGGCTGCACGTTGAGGTTACTCCTTTAGAATATCACAGCAGCGGCCTGTTTGGTTAGGTTCTACCCTACGTATCTGTCAGTTTCCCCATTTTTGAAAAGTTTTATCATGAAATACGTGCATACCTATTACTAAATTACGAAAGGGGCGTTGCCTGTTTATTATTTTGTTTGAAAAAACTCTCTACTTATCAAACCGCTTTCCCCCAAAAGTTTCAAGTTCATTGACATTCTTCGCACGCCCAACTTTCGAAGCTGAAAAAAATGCAAAGTAAATTCATTACAAGGCAAACTTTTCTTTTTTATTCTTTTCTTGTCTCGTCACCGTCTTTTTTTCTTCTGTGACCATAAAAAACTCCCATATTCTCAGTGGTAAGCTGATAAAAAAAATAGAAAATAAAATTATTAAAATATTGCCACCACCAGTGGCTACGAAAAGCGCTTACCTTTAAGGAACTTTACTCGACTGTACACTATATAGCTGTCTAATATTTAAAATCCTTATATGTTAAATTAAATGCATGTAGTGTCTTAGTTTTTTGTACCAGAAAACTTTTTCTCGTAATTAGATTTTCTCTCATTTGAAACTATAATGAAAACCATTTCCCCCTAAAAATGTCTCCCACATAGCCTGTTTTGCAGGGAGGTTTGAATGCATCCTTAATGAACTTTATAGCGTGTGTGTATATATTTTGTTGCGTTTAAAGTGTAACTTTTTAAGAAAATAAAAAGCTGATGCTGCTGCTGTTGCTGTTGCTCTCGTTCCTGGTAAGCACATACAGAGACAGACCGTTTCCTTAAACAGTTTATCAAGCCAGCAAACACCAGCTGCGCCGGAAAACTACTGCATAAAATGGCTTTTCAAAATTGACATTAAAAGTTTGTTTCAAATAGAACGTTTTATCGAGTGTAGTCGTCTGGGAAAATTTCCTGCGAAGGTCATCATCACATTTTATATGCATCCCGTCTATATAATTACTGGAGATACAGAAAAAAGGATAAAATAAAGGGAACTGTGTGTTCTCTTCCATTTTCATCTCTTTCTTACAATCCATTAATTTACTCATAAATTTTCACATGGCTAATACATTTGTTCCCGGCTGGCAATTATAAACTGTACCCCCTCAAGTTTCCAAAAAATCCGGGCAAGTTGTAAAATGAAAAGAAGTTAATGATACAGTTTATGTGGAACAAAAGCACCGCTCAAATCGAAAAGGTTCTAGTCAACACTTTATACAAGAATGACACACACACACGGAACGGATCAAAGACGTTTAATAATTCATCGTAAAGAATCGTTTGATGATACACTTGCCGGTGAAAGCTGTGGATTTATTAATAATACCACTCTCCCACATTCTCTATCTTCTCTTTCAGGAGAGAAGACGAGAAATTGAAATGAATGGGACATAATCACACAAAAGGAATATCATTGTGTAATTGTTGCATTGTGTTTTGATGCCAGCCAGCCAGCGAGAGTGAATAAGATTTTCTCTGCTTCCGCACACATAAAAGCACCGCAGCACCATACCTAGATAATTTAGAGGTATATGAAGCGGAGAAAGTAGGCAAAACTGGAGCGTGAGTGTAGGATATATTCTCCTTTTGTAAATGATTTTACCCCTGAGTAGCATTATAAAAGAAGGGCGTATGGGTTGGTAAATAATAATCGTACTATCATTTTGATGGCAAGGCATTCTGCTATCAGCATGAAATCACAATCAAGAACTTAATGTACTTGTTTTGAAGAGGGAAGACTGTATAATGTGAGCGAGGAAGAGAGAAAGAGAGAGAGAAAGCAAAGAAAAGAAAGAAAGAGAAATAGGTTGAAAGGGAAGCTCTGATCCACATCCAGACGTAAAATTTCATCAGTCATCATAATCATTCCCCATCATGATCATCATTGTCATTATGACAATGTAATAAAGTGAAGAATCCTCACACACACACGCACACACACATATATAGTGTAAGAGAAAGTAACAGTTGTGATAGTACCGAAGCCGTATTGCCTTGGCGTATATACATGTAATATGTAACGAGCATCACTGCTGACATTGTCTAAATGTCTACAGTTTTCTGGGAACAACATGCGCTTTTTTATTGTAAAGAGCAACCAACTTCTCAGAAAAAAGATGGAGCGACGAGTTGATGATGATGATGACGATGATGATGATAGTGTGCTACTGCTGGGAGTGAGCTTATTATTCTCTTTTTCCATTTTCCATCTTGAAGAAGACAAGAAAAGAAGAACCTTAAGACACGAAAAATGCAATGTTCTTTCCGAGAAAAAAAAGTGTTTCACTTGATTGACGGTATGTATGGGGTGTTCATTCTCTTTCAAGATGGTCTCACCAATTCTTTCTCTTACTTACTTTCTCTTTTCTTTCCCTTTCACCAACACTTTAACAACCATCAGCGGGTAAATACCCAACAACCAAATCATTGCCGCACGTATACGGCAGCTTTGTAGGAAGTTGCTGCTAGTAACAGTAACTATACCACCACCGTACGTAGCCTTGTTGACAGGTTGTCCTTATTTTTAACCAGAAGAGGGAAACTGACGGCAAGACAAGAAAAATAGAAGGCTTTACCAATATTACTGACTTAAGTGCGTAGCTAGCAATGATCGCCGAAAAGCCTCGTCAAGTGTATCTTTCCTACTCTGCTGGTAATATTTTGGATCTTGTAAAAAAGGTGCATTGTTACAAATATTATTATATTATCCTTATACGGTCCCTCCAGCAAATAGAAAACGGGCGCTATAGAACTGACATTATTTGACGGGACATAAGGCAACGCTACTCACAAAAATGGTTTGTCCTATGTCAAGGTTGTTGGAGAAAGTTGAATGTATCGGGAGGGCAACTACCTCAAATACCCATCCTTTTTCAATTCGTAAAAAATCTTTTTTTATAGAAAAAATACATAACAACCAATGAGTTCGTTTCCACCAAAAAGCAAGTAATTTCAAATGATTTGTTACCTCTGCAACATAGTAGTTCCACACTAGTTATCTTGATATAGTCAGTCTCCTGCATTCCCTTGAATTGTGGTCACTTTCAGTAATTATGGACTCAAAAAACGACGGCTGTCAAAATACCTTTCCAGGAAGAGAAGAAGATGATGGTGCATGAAATATATACACGTTAGAGCTGCATTATAATAGAATTCAAATAAATATTTTTTCTTATGCCTCGCCTTAAACACAGATAGATTTGCAAATGTCCGTGAACAGTAAATATAACTCAGTTTGAATAGCTTTGATGGTTTTATGCTGTCTTGTGTCCCTATACACATACTTATCTCTCTGTGTCTCTGAAGATGACTGAATATGATGGTAATAACAGTATATCTTTTTCACTTTCTACAACATCAAGAAAAAAATATTCCTACGTGCATAATCAGTTTAAGAGAGATTGCCATATGAAAATCTGTAAAGGTATCAACTTGATATGCGATAAAAACGTAAAATATGGAATATAGCTGGGGAATAACTTGCATTTTTTGGTACTTTCACAAAGTGTAATATGTATTTTGCTATCATTTTAGATACCATGAACAAAAAATTTGATAGGATTCAGGTATCCATTTATAAAATCATACAGTCCTATTCCAGCACACATGCACACACACACATCCGTGGTAATGTGTACGTATCCCGGTATAGTTTTATTTAACCAAGTGAGCAATAAGAGAAATGACGGGTGAATCTGGAAAACGATTTATCATAAGATTGGATCCACCTCAGTGAAGAAAAAAATAAGCAGAGTAAAAAAAGCAGGCTCACTCAAACCATTTCATATGTAAATAATATGGAAATAATCCCTTTATGCACTGCTCCTGCCTTGGCTCAAGTGGAAGTTATGGATATGACACAGAAGAACCTACTAAAATTTTATACTACCGCACACATATGCAGTCTCACCGGGTATATATGCAAACCCTGTCTTAAAAAAATACCCGCCAGTAAGTACATAAGCTAAACCGTAAAAAAGTAGAGTTGTAGTGTACATATACTTATTCATGCCGTTCCTTGGGAAAAGTAGCGGTAAAGAGAGAGAGAGAGAGAGAGAGAGAGAGAGAGAGAGAAAACTGGAAAGAGGAAGACAAAATACATCGGTTTTTAGGTTTTCTCCGAAATACATTTATAAACGAAAGCAAGCAGAGAGAGAGAGAAAGACAAGACAAGCCCTGAGATTGGTGGAGGAAGTAAAAAAGAAAGAAAAAGATGACAATTCAGATTCACCGCAAAAACACATTCTCTAAAATACCACGAGAGAACATTATGCAGCCACATATATTGCAGAGTAGGAGAGAGAAAGTGTGTGTAAGTCAAAGTCGTCTTAGTAGAGGCTCTTTCTTTCTTTCTTTTTTTCTCTCTGTATTTCTCCCTTCATTTATAATATACTTCTCTAGAATTTCATATTATGATCCTTCGTCGTCGTCTTCTTCGTCATCATCTTCGAGGAGAAAGCAAAAGCATGCATCACGTATAATAACTGTAGTTGCCTATAATAATATGTGCCTATGAGATTCGATCGTTTTTTTATCATTTGCAATGATGCCTCCTGATGTTGCCTTGCTTTTCACTTTCTCCACTACTTCTGGGAAATACAGGGTATTATATAGAGAGGCACTCCATATTATTATTATAATAGCTGCAGCATTATCAACTCTGTATATTATTTCGGGACAGGGAACTACCGAATAGGGAAAACCATGCAAGATGAAAAGAAATCCTCTCGTTCTCTCTCTCTAGTCCCACTGTTGTAAATTCTGCTGGGAATTCTATCACGCTTTTTCCGTTTGTGAAATCCAAACATTTTCATACTTAAAACAATCCCTGGTAATAGCTCGCATTACTATTCTATACAACAAAAAACTGGTCGCATACATATACATACGAAAGTAATGTAAGTGTAGTTGCCGTAGAATTGTCAGGGACTGTCATCTGCCATATAAAATTATACTTATTCCGTTTCCTTCTTCCTGAGAACGTCCCCCGTTTCTTGGGAGCTTGGTTGGATATTAATGCAAAAATGGCTTTTGTTTTCTTCTGTCTATACAGCTCGCTTTCTCCATAATGCGCTATATTTACGATGATGATCAAGTTTTGGCACAGTACACAAAACTATAGATATTATACCTAATAACGGGTGTAGGTAGTTTGTCTGTATGCGATATTACTATTATTTTTGGGCAAGGAACATTATTGTTTCCATATTATTCCAATCCAGTGTGACGGTATGTCATTTTTTCTACTTTGAATCCATTTTTTGAAAGAAACTATCATGTCGCGTTCCGGTAAGTAGCGTAAAAGGGAAAAAAGGAATGAAAAATTGTAAAGCCATGCGCAAATATTCCAGATATATTCTCAGAAAGACGCTGCCTTAAAATAGAAATAGCAGCACCACAGGAGGGAAAATAGATAAAAAGCATCATGCGATCAGTCCCGAGAGTTTTATTGGTTAGGAAGGACGAATAATTCATTTAGTACCAAGAAAATTGGAAATTAGCTCAACTTTTGAATTTCACTCTAAATCAAGGTGACGAGCGGATGTTATATTATATTGCGCGAGACTGCTAACTAAGACGCAAAACGCAAAAAAGGCGATTCAAAGGATAACCAGCGTAGACAGAAGAGAGTTTTGAAAGCCGACTCTTTCGGCTCTCTCTATTCATTATAATTTATTCGACGAATCCACTATCTGCTGACATCAACTTATCAGGAAAAATAATTTGTGACTGTCTGTACATTGGAGTTTATCTCTACTTTTATGGACAGTTCTTGTCTTCCCTGTTCCACACGTCAAATCCAAGTAAAAGTCGCTCTCATTTTATTAGTATGATTTTAGGCAACATGACAGCACTTGGAAATCCAAGATGTAGAGAGAATAATTTATCTCCATCGACAGAAACATATTTTCAAAAGAGATCTGCTTTTTCTCTACTTCACATTTTCACATTTATGACACGTCGAAAGGAAACGGTATAAACAAATTAACTAAACACGACGGAGTTTTTCCCCGAAAAAATGTCCCCGTCTTAAAATGGCTTATTAAATTGGAGTAGTGGGGAAGGGAGTTATCGTGACACTCAAAGGACTCAAATTTTTTGGAGTATTATAATCGCATCCATCTTCCATCCTCAACCCAATTATTCTATAAACCCACCAACTTGCAAATTCATTACACAAAAAGAGGATAAACAAGTTGTGTGGATGTAAGTTGAGCTTAAAACCAATCCTTCATTCTCTCGTTCACACTTACCCACACACACAAACCCACTTACACACGGGGCTGGAGAAACCGGGAGAAACTAACGAGAAAAAAGCCGAAAAAGGCAGGCAGGATTTCGCGGAAGAAAAAGAATGTTTTGCTTAGTCAGTCAGTCAGTAAAACAACATAAATCTCAAGTACCCTAACAGCCAAATGACTCTTATTCGCCTTTCGTTTCGTCTCTAAATTTCTTTCTTCCTTTTTTGTCTTATACTTTCCCTCTCGTACAGTATCTCTTTTTTCTCCCTTCTGCATTCATTCATTCATTCATACTACCTATATATACGACTCGACTACTAAATAAAAAAGCAGTGTGCCGCGCTACGTTTCCTCCCTTCACTTCACATCCATCGAATTCATGTCGAAACTGAACAGTAAATGGCTAATTCAAGTTAAGACCCACTTCCTCTATCATTTTTTCACCGCCGTGTTATACATTCATTACCTGCTATACATATAGCATTACAAACAAGCCGTCTTATAGAGAGAGAGACGCTGTGTGTACCCAGCATACAGATATGCACATACCTCGCTGTTTATCCTAACGTAGCTAGTTTTTTCCAGATTTTTTTTTCTCTCTCTCTTTTCTTATGGCAACCTCGATATATACCAAGTAGCTAGGAAGATACCCACTTACTCTCTGCAATTCTTCTGATATATTTCCCAAATACAGTTAGTCAACCAGTCAGGTTGAGTCAGCTTTCGTTACAGGCCTGTGTCTTTCTTTTTCGTTAAGATTCTTGGTCAGGCAGGCGTATTTTTTATACTTTTACTTTTTCGTTGATGCATGCCCAACTTTTTTGGAATGCATGGTGCGATCGGCATACTAATACAATATTACTCGCAAAAAAGTGCGATCTAGTATAATACGTGGCTAGCTTTCCTATCGGGTGCGTGGTACTAATACTACTACTACTACAACTACACATCCCTCCACACACCACACGGAATGTGAATACCAAAAGAGAAGAAACAACTGTATGACGCTACCTATTTCTTTCTTGTTTCCTGCCGAAATAACAACATAGCATCCGAATAGATTTTTTTGCCCGGGTACAATGGAAGAAATTAAGAGTAAAATCTTGCGGTTCGTTTTGTGAGTGAGTATAATGATGATACGGGAAGGTGGCTGGAGGCCAAGAAACCTCTGCTTGTTCCACACACACGCACCCATGTGTACTTTCTCCCTCATTGGTTATATATTATTCATTTACTTCCCAATGGAGCTGAAAATACACTGAGAAACATCATTTGATAGAAACAAAAGGGGAGAAGACGGAGAGGAGGAGAGACTAAGCACGGAATTAAATCTTAAGCCTTTTGTAAAAGCCAAGAAAAATACTGTATAACCCAGTGATCCGTATTTTTTGGGGAAATCGATTTTTCCCGGGGCGTGAAAATGTCTCTCTTTCTTAAAATTTGTAATGGCAATGGTCTATCGTGATACCTGCCGCCAATAAAGAGCAGCAAAGCAGACTGTCTACTCGAGTCTTCATAAAAACAGAAATACTCTCACATAAAAATATACTTATGCATACATCATGCATTATCTAGAAAACCGGCAGTAGTAGTTAAGGCCATACCACTATTTCCTAAAAGCCTTTGTCGTTTTTTGTCTGGGTCCGCAACGCTCTCTTCTCCCGGCCTTGTAAAAGTATTGCTGCTTGTGTGTGTGTGTATGATGTTGATGTTACATATTTGCATGAAAATCGAATATTTGACAGTCGCGCTGTCCCAAGAAGGAGCCATACAAAAAAGTGATGGTGCCGGTGGTGTTGTGTAAAGGAGAAAAAGGAGAAAGTTTTTCTCTCTCTTCTTCTTCTTCTTCTTCATCTTTTCTTCTGGGAAAAGCATTATGTAGGGACATCACAAGGCAAAAAGGGACAAAAAATAACGACGGGCATGAATGTCTGCATTACAGGATGGAATTCTTTTGTTGTGTACCCCCACAGACACTAACGCAAAGCAATTGCTTTTCTATTCATTCATTCACTCGCGCTCGTTCCTCTGCGTTCCTTG
This sequence comes from Callyntrura sp. NNG-2020, assembly GCA_027744055.1. Taxonomy (NCBI): domain Eukaryota; kingdom Metazoa; phylum Arthropoda; class Collembola; order Entomobryomorpha; family Paronellidae; genus Callyntrura; species Callyntrura sp. NNG-2020. Next base: position 29,741 of record JAHZNE010005782.1, read on the forward strand.
GCTGATTCGCATCCACACAGTTTTGAATTTTCCTGGAAGTGTTCAAGCTGAAAATTTCGTTACAACAATGAGGAAAGTAGTGACTAATCTCGTTTATCTAAGAAGAGGAAGTCTATAAGCGCCAGCAGTAGTAGTAGCAGCAGTAGTGTTGACGACGACGACGACGACGATCTGTTTTTTTGCGTTGGGATACAACATGATTTCTTGACGAAAACGGGAAAATGTCGGTCTACACGAGAATTACTGTAATGCCTTTCCCGTATTAAGTTTAAACTTTTTCTTCTTCTTCCACTCCTTTGGCTACCGTCAAAAACCGCTTTTCCGCGACACGTATGTTTTCTTACATGCATAATAATATTATAAACAGCCAGCAAATGGAAGGGAAAATGACTTGTTATTTTTTTCCTCTCTCGATACTGCACAGTGGAGACACTTGGAAATATAAAGATGCCAAAGCACATCATCAGCAGGCAGCAGCAGAGTCAGTTGCCTAACCATTTTCTCCAATTTTTTTGTTCATTGCTTCATTGTGAAAGCAACGGGGAAGAGAGAAAACGGAAAAAAATATAATAAAAAGCGGTGGAGCTTAACGGGAAGTGCCATATATGAGACGGAGACAGAAACCTATGTTAATGTAAGGTTGTATTAATGTAAAATGTAATTCTCGCGGATTATTATGACTTTTTTCGGTATAGAAAAGTCCTTTACTAATGTGCAGACAGGCGCAGGGTCCCTGCCGTCAATGTGATTTTAGTCGTTTGCTGCGCGAATGGAAATGTTCTCAGAGATTCACACTGTGATAAAGGGATTAGCTAATAATGACACCATTCTTTTCGCCATTAAACATGCATTCTCCCATTTTGCGTGTGCGGGGGCTTGTCTTGTCCCGTGCTCACTGGTCCCTCTTTTCTCTTCGTCGAAAAAAGAAAGGAACCTCGCAGCTGATACAGATACATAAACACTCGCATGGTGGACGCCCTCTGCACAAATGAGAAACTAAAGATTTCTGTAGGGCTGTTCGTGAAGGCGGAAGCGGTGATGATGATCAAGACGATGACTATCATCAACAGCAGCAATGTCTTGATGGAAAAGATGCTGGTGGTGATCGTGATGAGAGCGGCACAGAAGATATTTACTAAAGTATAAATATACATATATGGAACTTTCTCTATTTTGTACGTATATGTGTACCCCACAAAGATTGGAAACAGAGCGGGAAAGGGCGAGAGCCAGGCAAGTTGAAACTATTACCCCAGAATAAAATAAAAAGGAAATTTTTCTCGTTTTCTTCATTTCTGTCAGTCGGAAAAAGTGTTTTTCTACATGCCTATTGATGCAACATGCTTAGATAAGGCGGCTGTACACTTTCTCGAAATAGAGAAAATGCAAAAACCATTTAGCTTCTCCTGACAAGATGCTACTACTAGGCTACTACTACTGCTGTATTTTTATTTTATTTTTCACTTTGTTTCTATTTCGCTGAGCTCTCATCTGTATCTACCAACCACGCGGCAGTTCCTTGTTTTTTTGTTTTTTCCATTTATTATACACCAAAATCTGAATGACTTGCAGTTTCACTTTAAAAAAAAACGAATGAAACACAGAAAAAATAATGAAAGACGAGGCCAACGAAAGAACAATAAAAACAGGGAAATATCTGTAACAAGCACACATATTATTAGATCGTCTTTGTCTTATACCAGCCAAATGCCGGAATGACATTACACGCAGATCCATTCATATACACAGCAAAACAAGTGAATGTACACACATACACATACATCCATATTGTGTTGAAATTGCACTTTGTAAAACGAAAGGAATTCTAATAGAACTGAACATGTCTGATAAAAGCCGTGACAAGCCAATAATTTTCTATTGCACCACTATTTACTCCAGGCGTGTGGAACGGCAGCAGGCTTGCTTTGGATGGCAGTGAGAGGGAGAGAGATAAGGCGTGTAGTACGTTGTGCAATATAAACGTCTGTTTGTAAGTATTAACGATCATTACAAAAACAAGAGTTTAAAGGGGAAACGAAGGTACATCCATTTTTCATCGAAGTCGACTCTTTATCGTTCTTTGTAAAACGAGCCTTCTCAAATGGCTTACGGTTTTACAGCGAACAATTCCGTTGTAGGGAGTACACATAAACGTAACTGGCTTTTCATCTTAAATGGGAACGAATGAGGGGGCAAATGTAAAATTTACAGCTTTCAAAGAATGCATATGTTTTATAAAGATAACGAAAGCTCCCATTTACATGTGTGCCTTTTTGTGGGGGTATTAGCACCAAGACGAAGGAATTATAACAGCGTGTCTCGTTGTGTTACCTTGTGTTTTGGTGGTATTTTTGTATTGTTGTAAGGGCACGTAACACCCTGGGTTATTGGGAATGGGGGAAGAGCCCAAAACGTAAGAGTCTTTTCGTTTTCGTAATTCTGTTTCTCCTATCAATCTTTCCCCTTTGCATGTGATTCTTCACTTTTTTCCGTTTCAGATTTGTCTTGACACATGTAGTCATTTCCTATTTGGCGCTTAGCAGCCGTTATTACATGTAAACTTTATATCCCCTTTTCTGAAGATGCTTGTGCCCTTTTTATGCTTATGCATGTACCACATATTTTTATTCCCTTTCCCCTTTCAGTTTGTCTCTATCCCTCTTTTCCTGCTTTACTTTACCTTTTTTCTCCGTCCCATTTACTCCTATAGTACGACTGTGATATGCATCACTCACGTAACGCCATCCTTGCCCAAAGATACAGCTTACCAGCCAAACATACAAGTGCCAAAACATACCAAAGTTCATGTCCCCCATCAGCAAGAGGATATGAAACTCAGGAGAGAGAGAGAGAAAAGAGAAAGTACACAAAAGGAAATATAGCATCGGTGAAAGTATCTCCCCAAAACATAACTTATTATAAGCTGTGTGAGTGTGTGTGTGTTTTTGTGTGTATGTGTACCAAATTGCACAATTGTCTCATGATAAAAAACAGATATCAGATTTTGTTTTGTCAGTCCACGCAAGAAACATACAGCGTGACACAGCGACATTTCGTGATGACGATTTCCCCATTTGTTTTTCTCGTCTCCATCTATCTTTGTGTGTGCAAAAAATGGCAACGTTTCTCTTTGTGGTAAATGTATACAAGTACAAAAGTTATTGCTTGTCAAGCTTCCTTTTGGAGGATACGTACAAAAAAACTGTGTTCTAACTCCATGCGCAGTTCAACCAATGCAATAAACGCCCGTGTATGCACTATGGTAGTTACAGAACGGCTTGTTCTCGGTCCCCTTTCTCTTTCTCTCTCTTGTATGCTGCTACAACATTCTTTCTTACATTTCCGCCATTTCCGTCCCTGATGCCTACAGATTTTACAACGACAACGGAAGACAGAGAGAAAACTGAAGCGTACATGCATATAGAGACCATTGCTTAGTTTTTTTTATTTTCCATTTATGTTGTACATATTTTCGGGAGGAAACAAAAAAGCTTATTATAATTTTTTCGCTCTTTTCCTTCAAAATGGGAAAGCATATGCATTCATCGCTGGTCCTCTTCCTCTCGTTCTCTTTTCCCCCAACTTAATCACCATTTCTTCTTTAAAATGTAATCAGACTCGCGGTCCTCTCTTTTCCCTCTGCACTGGGCTCCTCTTCTTAAAGTTAATTTGACTGTACATAAAATAAAATAAATGAATGCAAAAAAGCAAATGACACAAAATTTACAGCCCCTCAGAGAGAATCCAGATTACAATGATGTTTCAAAAATTGGACAAAGCCCGTTTCCTGACCAAATTACACACAAATTATATACAAAACCAGCACAAGAAGCTTACAATAGCACACCCATAGTCGAGAAAAACAACAAAGCAGAAAAACATACATACATTTCCTTGCTGCTTTCAAGATGAAAGCTGGAATAGCTCTTTGCGAATCCGGCACACAACAGCAGAAAAAATCCGGTTGCTGCTGATACCGACAGATGTGCGAGTTGCTGAGTAAGGCGTAGCGAAATGAAAGAGAATAAATGTATTTTTCCTCTTTTTCTCTCTATCGCGCTCTCTCTCTGTCTTTCCCTCTCGCTGCGCCGCGTTTTTTGTCCTTCTTTCTTTCTCCAACAGCATATGTGTGTATATATGAGCGCTTATGTCGTGTATGTGGTAATGTAGATTGGTGCGTATCTAAAACTGGCACTACCATGTGATCTACTACTACTCCTACTCCTCTATACTCTTACGGCTGCTACCAACAACAGAAACGCTAAACAAAGAGAAACACATAATGTGTGTACATCCATGCACTATGTATGTCCCTGTATACAAAAACTGTCTTACATTTTTTTCTTGTACAGTTATTATTATGGTACATGTGTGCGTGGCTGTGACATAAAATGGGATCACAGTTCACATTAGATTAGGTATGTCTGAGAAAAACTTGAAGAAAAAAAAGATACGCTGGAAGAAAGTCAACGAACTGGATCAGCATCAGCAACAAAAGCTGATATTGTGTAATACGGACTCGAAGACTTCTCTCTCTCTCTCTTTCAGAATTAGGAAAGTTGTATGTAAAATCCTTAAGATAGGCGGAATCTCAGTAGGCAAGTTAACTACTTGTGCTGGCAAGAGGAAGACAACCTACAAAAAGGGGTACAAGGGTACACCATGGTGGCTAACAACAACGAGCCACTAAAACAAACCTACTCGTTATACCGCTTTTTCAACAACAACGAATGCAACAATAGTAACAGCGGCTACTATTATACTATAAGTAAAGGAGTAGTTGTAATAAACAAGTTTTGGAGGAATATGTACTAAAAGAGAGAAAAAACAAGACTACATACTGCTGCTACTGCTGGTGCTGCTTGGCTTCGAACAAAAAGAATAATCCTGCAAGATGGCTTTTACATGCAACAACAACGGCATCAACAATATATTATGTATAGTTCCTGCTTTTTTGCGATATGTGTGCTTCATAAGACAGGAAAATGAAACTAGTTTTTGGAAGATATTTTTTGGGTGGTGGTGTGTGGCAGCAGCGGTAAAAAAGTAGGTTTGTATGTATATTCGCGTAAAAAGAAAGAGTAATAGCGGGGGAATCCTTTAGGAGCATTAAGGCCGTGTCCGTAAGGTCCGCACAGGACAAACCGGATGGATTCTATCAGACATGATGCAGACTCTGAAGCAAACTTCATGGTTCCCCGTCGCATTTTCGAAGAGATAGTGGGCTGTTGCCGTTGTTGTTGTTGTTGACTGCTTCGTTTTGTCTGGTTTTGGGTGCCCTCGGTCCGTGTGGAAGCTTTTGCTAGTATTGCTACTACTAGTAGTGCTACTCTGAATGTGTAAGCAAGCGCGTATTTATGAATATCCCTTTTTCTCCGCCGCGCTTTCTCTTCAACTCGTTTCCTTTTTTTTGCATTTTGTTTACACAATACCATACGCTACCACCGTTGTTGCCGCTCTCCTGACTGTTTACTCGGCAAAAAAGTTGAGTATACATTTTTGTATTTAAAGTTTGCAGCCTTTTAGCATGGATATGGGTTTCAGGAAGATTGCATTTTTGATAGGACGCCCTTTCCCAATGGTTTATGTGTCACATGGCATGTTTGGTTTTTTATGGGACCAAGCAGAGAAAACGGGAGGTAGTCAAAAGAATTGTAGTGTGTTGTACGCAGCCCATAAGGAATCATATCGCGTAAAAAGTTTGCGTAGTTACGTGTTTGTATGCTTTTTCAACTATGTACATACGCAGATGCATAAATATGTGTTTTAGAGAAAAGCGGCTAAAAGAAGAAAAAAAAATTCTCTAAATGTTGAGCATACATTAAAGACAAATACAGCAGTGCTGGCGCTGACTGACTCTTGATTCGTTCTGTCTACGTTTTTCCTCCTTGTACGGCGATATATACCTACAAAAACATGTGACTATATATCAGTACTATTCGTAGAATTTGTTTGAAAAAGACTTTTCTCCGGAAAGGTTTTTTGCTTCTGGTATTGCTGCTACTTGGGCGGCTGGCTGTGATCGTTTGTAAAAAAAGATCAGAAAAAACTAACCAGGATAAAAAAAAAGAGCGACAAGAGAATGAAAGCATTTTTCTTTTCGCTTCGTTGTTGTTATTGTTGCTACAATATGCAGGCATACGTAAGTACTTACCATACACCCCCATATTTAGGCACGCACTCCCAGGGTCGTGGTTGTGTGCACATGAGTTTCCATTTTCTTTGGGTGCTTTGCTTTTCATGACGGGCAACATGTTCCTCCCTTGATTCGTATGCATAAGAAAGGGAAAATCGTTTCATCTTGTTGTTGAAACAATATCGGCGACCAAACATGTTTTACGCTGACAGGTTTTACTAAAACGACTAAAAATTTAAACCGTATTTGGGAATTTGAAAGTAAATACGGTACATTACCGACGGCTGCTACGCGGCGGCGGAGAAAAAAACCTTGGGTTAAAAATGCACGTCGGTGAGATTCTCCCGCACAGCACGAGTTGACGACTTGCATGTAGATTATCTTTCATCGCGTTTTGTAAGAGAAATTCTTTAAAATTGCGGTTCGACTCTTACTTTCCATTTTCACTTTCTCCATTGCTCTCTCTCTCTCTCAGAAAAATAACCGCAGCGGCAGAAGTACAACAACAAGATCAATAAAACAGGCCGGTAAAATAAAAAATAACAAGAGAAAATCCCCTTTTCTCTTCTGACCATTCTATTGAGAGTTTGACGTGAAAAAATATTTTAATTCATTACTGCCCTATTTTATTGTTGTTTAGTCAAGTGTGGATAAGCTCAGTACATTACGACTATGACATTGATGATGACGACGATGCCGCTAATAACGTCATCCCCATCACAACAAGCATTTTCCCCCATGATATGCGAATAAACGTATAATCAGACACGCAACGAACGCCCACCATCACATCAGCAACACTAAAGATTTGATGCGCCAGTAATGAAAATGGTGACATTTGTCGGCAAGATGATATGATTATGATACGGTCTGCGGCTACACGTATTTCAAATACCAGGCGTATTACAGCCTGTCCCATCTGTTTTGCAACCCGCCAGCGTAAAAGTATATCTATACGAGAGCGGAGCGGGGAACACCCTATATGAAAGGGCTCAAGTGTGTACCATTCTTTAAAATGTTTATACATCCTCTTTCCGCGACAAAAAGCAAATTGATTCATTATACAATCAAACGGATGGGAAAAAAGCTTTTTCATTTTCATTTGTCCACAAATATCTCCCATTCCATTAGAGTATTCATATCATTCTACTCAATGTCTCGGTATTCCGGCCGATTCTCTGCAAAATGGGCGAATATAATAAAAGTTTATGTGTGCAAACCTCCACTTGCTTTTTTTATCAACTTGACTCACTTGACCAACTCTGCAGTAACATATGGGCCATCGATACTTTCCGTGGTAAATTTTTCATATTGAAACCATCGTCGCAACTATAAAGTGTGTCAGACGAGAGTGTATTTTGAAGTCAGGGTGTGTATGTGTGTGCAGACGTGAGTGCATACTGCTACTTTGCTCGCTTGGTAGCGGTGACAAAGCGTGTCAGTTGTTTAGAAAAGTGACATCATTCGTGGAACTATTCCAAGTGGACTTGGCTTGTTTCTCCACTTTTGACCACTCAAGTGAAAGCACTATGTGTATGTACATACATGTAAAAGCTATTACGTCATCATTTTTAAAAAACTCGGTATACTAGTAACACGAAAAACATGTCGTTCTTGGGAGTTGAAACACACACACACACTATTGTTGTATCACAATTTTTGAAGTTTTGTATAATAATACAACAGGCCAGTAATTTTCATCCATTAAAGTTTCTCGAAAAGAGTTTATGCGAGCACTTTCGGGATAAGTTATGAATTGTGCGTTGAGGTCTGTAAATGGGAAAATGAAATGGTTTGTAAATAGCCGCATAGGAGAAACCGGATGGGGAATAGATATAAAAAATGTGTTAAAGCGAGGTTTGCAATTTCACCACTAAATAGACCAAAAATGGCAAAGTTGGTAGTGTGCCACAAATGTGTATTTCTTTATGCGAGAGAGAGAGAGAGAGAGAGAGAGAGATCTCTGCTCCAGGTTTGGGATAAAGTGCAGCATATTTTAAATATAAAATTGCCAAAAACTATAAAATGGATAAGGGAGAGTGTCTCAGAGATTCTTGTCTGTGTCGCGTATCTAGATACATATTAACACAAGGCATTGCTCTCTCTCTCATCTAAGGGCACTTGCAGTTTAAAAAAATGTTGCAATCCAAATAAAATATTGCTGGCGCGCGCGCGTGTACATACAGACACATACACAATAGCAATGCATTCCAATTTAAAATCCCTTTTTGAAATTACTTTCTCTTTTTTTCGCGACATTCCAATCTTCTCTGAAATCCAGATCTAGTGTACAGGTAAGATAAAAATGTCCTTTCATATCGGCGAGGTGCACCGTTAAACAGATACACATTCTTTGCTGGAACACACCAGTCATACAGAAACAACACCCAAGTAGTTTCTCCCCAGGAAGAAAGCAACCAACCAAAAAAAAACTTGGTGAAAGTCTAAAAAAAAGACGAGCGAGAAATTTGGATAGGGAAAAGGAAGAAAACGAAAGTGAAATGTAACTTTCTCCCTTTGTAAAGTATGCAATGTCAGAGGAAAAAGTGTGTTTTGATAGTTGCCAACTACTTGGCTTATCTCAAAAAAGTAAGACAACTTGAGAAATATACATTCTTTTGAGACAACGTCTCTCTCTCTCTACACGGACCACCACGAGACACCCCTACACACACAGGAAATGTACATACCTCCGTATCCGTCGACAAAGTTTGTCTTGGTTAAACGCGCCACCCCGGCAAACACCACATTACAACAGTGGCTGTAACACAGCATATCTCTGTTACCCATGAATATTACGACAACGTTTCCCCAAAAAAAGTACTCCAAAGTCAAACACAACACCCGTCGTTATATACCTCCTTGAGATGACAAAAACTGTTTAAATTCTTCTCAAACTCTACAATTTTTTGTGTCTATACATTTTTTTCTCTTTTTGATTGTAGGTGCAATTTTTGAGCAAGGAAGCACTCAAATCAAGTCCGCGTTCCAGTATGCCTTAGCACGAAGCCAGAACACGGAGGATCGAGATAGGAAGTTTCAGCTCAATGCCATTGTTACTGTCATTAATACAGCTGATGCGTTCAAGCTCTCCAGACTCAGTAAGTGCCCTTCAGTCCTTTTGTGCGCTGCTCAAGTAGATAAATTTCCCCTGTAGGTTCTTCCCTCTCTCACTTCCTCCTTTTCACTCGTGATGTTGTTGTTGCTGCTGCTTCTGCTGTTGCTTCTTGACTTGAAGCCTGCATGTTTATTGTTGTCTACCCAGAGAACTCCAGAATCTACCTAGAATGAGGGGCACAACGGTGTAGACTAGGGATGTCACACTGGTTTACTGATTTGATTCTGTATTCATGTGAATTTCATGGCGTGCTCGATGACAACAACCTGCCTACCGGAGTCATGGCTACCTTTTGGCTACCTCAAAATAGTAACAACAGCAACAACAACACCATTAGAAGGGAGAAAAAGAGAGTTTTCGGTAGTTGCTTTGCTCCAGTAATTTTCCTGCTTGTCTCTGCTCGCCTTTCACTAAAAGTGTACCCGAGCGCATCTCTCTAGCCCACCTCGATGCAAAAGTGTGTTACAACACAATATAAATGCTGGATGTGTGCAAAGTGTCACATTTAATATAATATGTATTGCTTTTGCCTCTCTGCGTGTGTACGGACCTTCGTACAAAGAGTTGCTGAACTTTGCTTACGCTTTACAACTGGAAGGACTGCTTGGGTATGCAAGTCGGAACTATTCAATGAGACTTGCATTATGTATTAAGACTGGGCACAAGGGGAATAATTTCAGCCTTGTAATTTGCGACTAAAATGAAATGTCAACACATCTGAGAGGGGAAATTGGACCAAAGAGGGGCTAGGTATTAATTGCAAATTTAGTAGGCCCTTCCATGTTTACCCCGTAATGAACAATTTTTTTCAGTTATATATGTCCTGTCTGTATGATAGAAGTAGTAGCAGTTTTGGCAACGTAAAGGGAATGTGGAGGTATGTCAACTGTTTTTATGTCATCACATGTAGTACATGTACATAAGGAGATTGTCCTTTCTGAAACAACTGTCAGAAAGGAAAATGTGTCATTTCCTCTGTTTTTCCCCGACAGTCATTAAAATATGCTTTTTATACGCCTGGCAATGATGCTCTCCTCATCTTTCATTATTTATTACACACCCTTTATATGGCGAAATAGGAGAAATGAAATTTTATAATGCGCGTTGTGCAACTTGAGGTAAGAGGTAAGTGTTTTTGGGAGAAAGTTTAATGAGAAGCATTACTGGGGAAATGGGAGAGCTGTCGTCGTAAAGTAGGACATCATCCTTGCTGCAAGTGTGTGGTCCCTTGCATGGAGAGGAAAGTGGAGGGTGTGTGGTGGGGCTTTGATGAGAATGAGTGTCGGTTTTACCGTGTAAGCCTTCCACATTCCGAGAAGAGTTTTAATGGTGTCGGAGACAGAAGAGCTTACAAGAAGGAAAAAACGAAGATCATGTAGTGGTTTAACAGTGTGTGTGTGTGTGTGTAAATTTCTGGCTGTAAATGTAAATCGTAATACAATAAACAGCTCTCAGAAACATTGAAGTCTCTTGTTTGCCCCGTTCGCCATAACCGCCACCACGCTTCAGAAAATTACAGAGTAACTCTGCAAAAATTGCGGCAGTAAAAGTTATCGCGCCAAATTTGAACGTTAGCACAAATTCCCCAGAAAGAAAGATTGTCAAAAATTCTCTAATTTACATCATCCAGTTTTATTGTGGCCCCGTTAAGATACGACGACGGCAAATGCAAATAACGTTTTTTATGGGGAAACCCGATTTTGAAAGTGGCGCCTTTTTTCAAAAAATGCTAAAGCGTTCTTGTAATGGTTATAATAGCCAACATTTTTCGCTTTTCCCTTTTGTCACACGATTTCTATTACGGCGCTTGACGTACGTGCTTTTAATACCAAACTGGCTTTATAGGTGTTCTTTCCATTCTCCAGAGCAGAACGCTATCTCATTTCCTTTTGTAGCTATTGATCTCGCTCGGAAAGAAAACAAAGTGTTTATTTATATCCTCGATGAACAAACGTGAGCAAACAATCGAACCAAGAAATGATAACCACGTATACTTCTACACAAACACACACACAGAGCCTGGCGCCGTCAAGAATGGGACAATAAAAGAAAATAATAATTGCAAAGAGATACAACAATTGCAATAAAACAGCTTGTACCTTTTCATAATTGCTTTTTCCTCCATAACCAATCGCAACGACAGCTGTATTGTAGCCGTCACGCGGGAGTGTAGGGAATGTGAGTGCTTTCTTTGTCGCGCGGGGAAAATGGATTTATCTTGGGAGTGAAACCTATTGATACCCCGGAACTGGCATTGTCGTTTCAATCGCCCTAGTCCTGTCTTGTTCATTTGTTTTCTACGCATTTTGCATGTAAACAGGTTGAAAAATGAGTTTAATCTTATCATGTTGGTATCTGTAATGCGTATAGCATTTCCCTTTGTGGAAGTGTGTGTAGGGAAAAGAGACGGAGTAGTAGAAGTAGTAGATTAGCCTCACAATGCAATAATGGATTAAGATCAAGATGATTATATTCATTCTCTGGCTCGCTCTTTCTGCCAGCCTTCTTCTCTTCACATTTTGCCACCAGAGTCCTTGAATGGAAGGAGAAATTGCGGCAGAGAGGAAGAAAGGCTGGGTGCTATAGGAAAAGAGAAGGAGCGCGCATTTATACAGGGGTTGCCATTTAGTCGCGTTGTGCGTGGCAGTGGCATAGTGCATTAGGTTACAACAACACAAACTGTTGTGAAGGAGGAAGAATTTGAAAGGGAATAATAGGAGAGGAGGGATTCTAAATTCGTAAGTGAGTAAATAAATATGCGAGACTGTGCTCTTTGGGTGAACAGCATGTAATGGCGGTATACATACAGATAGCTATAATCTGCAATGAACATAAGGCTGAAATGTTATTGAGCCTTCAAGCTAAGAAAAACATCTCCATGGAACGACGATAACGGCGTTTTCAGAGGGAGAAAAGGAGAAGGAAAGAAGGAAAAAAGCAGGAGAGAAAGAGAGAGAGAGAGAGAGAGAGAGAAAGAAAGAAAGAAGAGAAAAGAAATGGCATGTATACCGTTTTATTTGGGAAATGGCAAACTAAACATATTATTATTCGTCCCGCTAAACCCACGCTCCTTTTTTCATACTCAATACACTTATCCAGATAAATATTCCGACTAAAGCAGAAAGGTAGAAAAAATAACATGATGGAACAATTGTAATATTGAATTTTGAGCATCTTCAAGAAGTAACATTCGGCTTTTGGAAAGGTAACTTTATACTCTCAGAAACGAGAGAAGGATTGGGAGGTATTCGAGATGCGAGAGGAAGGATGGTGGCGTGGCAGTAGGAACAACGGCAGCAGCAGCAGCAATGAACTAAGCAAACGAGCAAGTTTTATGAGGAAGAATAGGTGACTTTGCATTTCAATCTCTTTTTTGCCAGGAGTGCCATCACTTTATTTTGCCTTGCTCGTGCGATGTTTTGTTATTATTGTTGCTGCTGCTGCTGCTGCTGAAGAGAAGGAAACGAGGGAAAGAAGAAAGTCTAAAAAAAGCGAGGTACATTATGCCGTGCTCAAACCATATTTTTTATTTCTTCTGCTGTGTGAGTGTATATATTCTGTGTGGACACACACAGAGACACACGCGCGCATTTTCTTGTAGAGACGCGTTCTTTTACAATGTTGGTTGCACGTGCATAGTAGTTGTGTGAAAGAATGCGACTTTCCTATTCTTCTTTTTTCGGTGAAGCGGTTATTGTACACAAAGTGTGCGTATTTACCAGTATGCGACAATGAAGAATGAAGGTACACGGAGCAGTTTTTTTTTCCTTATGTACCAAAATGGAATGTACTCTCTGTGAATACGGTGGCTGGTTGTTGTGGATTATGAAAAGCTTATAAAGTAGACATTCAACTTTGCACCCCAATTTACGCGTATACCTAGTTCACTATATCGCAATTGAAATGCGTGTGTTGGCTTGGCAGGGAGTTGAAGGAAGCTGGGATACATCGAACAATAGGAAAAAGAAAGAGAGACAGAGAGAGAGAGAGAGTCTCGATGCCACCAGACAGTTTCCTACAAGATGGCAAATGAAATACGAAATGAACTCGTTTTTTTGTGTATGTGCGTACTTACGGTTCTATGCGTGGTTTTGTTGTACATGTCTGTTGTACGAACTATTACTTTAAGTACATGTTCTTGTAGGAGCGTACCTTGAGTTCCGTACTTTATCTCTATAGCATCCTTCTCTGAAAACCAACCAACCGACTGGGAGCAGCAGCGGTGAAAGTAAAAATCCCAGGAGCATTATATATGCTACAGAGTAGGAAAGCTAGTGTGTGTGTGTGGTGCTCCTGGTAGAAATAAGAAGTAGTCGTCAAAGTAGTGGTGAAAGTAACTCTATTCTAAAAGTAAATGTACGCGCGCAAGTTTGTTTTATATGTTTCTCCTGTCGTTTTATTCCTGTCAAATATATTTTGCTGTGCATGCCTTCCAGGGCCAAGGGCACGTATTTAGGAAGGACTTTTGGAAAGGGAAAAAACAAGAACAGCGTGTGTGTAGAGAAGAAAAGATGCTGCTTGTAGGAAATATATGTATATAGCTATGTAGGCGTAGAAAAAGTCAGCGAGAAAAACATTTTCCTCTTACTTTCTCTTTTTCTCTCTCTCTCCTTGTTTTCTTCATATCTTCTCGCTCATTTCTTCTGGCAACAAACAATGAATGTTTTCTGGTAGATACGTTTTTCCTGCGACGTCTATAAATATACACGCTATGTATGAGTGTATCTATGTACGTGTGTGTGTGTATGGCTTTGTCTGAGAAGCTTTTGTTGTATCGCGACACTCACATTATAAACGCAACTCAATTGAGTTAGCCTGCTTGGCTGCACCAGTAATAACTTGGAAGAAAAGCAAGGAGAGCATAACATGTGAACAAAGTTATGATGACAGAATATATGTGTGAGTACACGTAGAAGAAATAGGTATTCCTATTATGAATTTTGACTTCAGCGGTTCTCCCAGAGACAGGAAGAAGGAAAGAGAAAAAGAGACAGCCAGCAAAAAAGAAATGGAAGCTCTATTGCTCCTTTCAACAGCCTTTCCAGTAAACTACCATTAGGGTGGTGGAAAGAAAGACTTTTGCTGTCGCGTCAAAAGTTGAAAGTATGGTCGTAAAATTTCCAATCTCTGCTCACGCATACAAATCATATTTTCTGGCAAAAGAAATCACCACTTTGTCTGTAGTACTCTCGTACCACACTAAAGGATGCCGGGCGAGACGACAACGGAATTGAAATGCATATAGCGCCGCCATTCGGTGAAATATCTAGTATTGAATACAGCTCCCATTAATGAATCCCTGTTTAAAGTTGTAACTTCTCAAAATGGCGACTTTTTTCCTCTCGTCGCTTGCAGAGTGAATTGATAAACACACGTGAAGACGGGAAGAACTTCATATATATACTTTCTCTGCCGGAGGATGATGAAAAACTTATTTACCAACTGCTCCGGCTGCACTACATCATGGACGACAACGAATTTCGAAATTAATAGAAGCAGCGTATCGTGGATAACGTATCAAAACGTTTGGAGAAATTACATGATCGTGTGCCATAAAACCGGTATCATACGTGGCAGAAGAGAAAGAGAGAGTAAGGTATTTATTACACGGTATTCCGAGAAGTTTCCATCTACCTATTTATTGCCTCACTTTTCCATCTTTATATCTGCCTGCGTGAAAACAAACTTTGGCTCTCATTTTTTTCGGGTCTATACTTTTCTACGAAGGAGCAACTCAGAAAAGGCCATAGACATCGACGACGCGCGTTCTCATTATATAATATCCGTTTTCCCGTGAACAACTAATCGTGCACGCACAAGCCACGTTTTTTCCGCCTTACGTTTTCAATTTGATGCTACTTGCTTCACTTGCTCGCGTATGTGGGAGAACCCGGTTTTTTTGTACGTTTTTATATCTCCCGCCTTTAACCGGGAATACAATAGTGAGGTGAGCATGTACATATCAAGGTTATGCCGTAACAACGGTAGACAGGTTCTATTGTTATTACTTACTAGAGTGTAGACAAGGATTACACTGTTATTTGCTCCTGCATGTTATACATTCATTCACACACAAGTATAAGGACAGCTTCTTTTGAGAGGCTCAGGGCAAATAAGAGAAGAATGGAGGGTGGAAGACAGAGAGATAGAGAGAGAGAAAGAGAGAAACCGTTTTTATCAAACTTTCACTATTTCCATGATTTATACCCAATGAAATCTCAATTTCACCTCAATAAATTTAGTATGATTCCCAATTTTTCTACGCAATTAGTCGATTTCAATGTACATTGCAGCTGGTGTGATGTCAGAATAAAATGCATGAGTTGAGAAGAAATCATCTATCTGAATTACACTTTCCTTTTTCTTTCTTGAAGCAGCGGCGCTGGGTTTTGGAAAAAGAGAGAAGAGAAAGGAACTTGAGGAGAAAGTAAAAAAGAATGTCTACTTGCAATATATGTACCTTGCTATAGGAAAGCAAAATCAGTTAAGATATGTATTTAATGCTCTGCATAGTTTCCCCTTTCCCATTACAACTCTGCGGCGAATAAAAAAAGCGACCAAGGCCCCGATAAAAAAAGAAGAAAGTCTCCTTTAATTTACACTGCATTTATTCGCAATTTTTGTAGAAAGGAGCAGAGGGACAATTCTTCAAAATGTCTGCCATGAATCTGAATGTCAAATTGGCATGCTTCTCGCCGCTTTCTCCAACGCATCTCCATTTCTGCTTGTCATTTTCAAAAATCGAAAAGGTTGATAATGCCACTCTTCCTCTTTGAAACGTCTGTAGAAACATACATCCCACTCCATATATGGTTTTGTTACAAAATTGAAATGTGAAACCCTGATGATGATGGTACAAAAGCACAAAATTGGAAACGCTACGCGACAGTCTACTTTCCCTGCAACAGTCGTCACTCTTTACACACCCCACGTTTTGGAACCCATTTAGGATAATATCGTCCATTACAATTATGTTAACAATACATTCATCATCCCATTTTAAATAGATTTATGCTTTCAGCCTGTGTGCTACACAGTAAAGAAAGGGCAATTCTTCTGCTTGTCAAACTCATTTCATAAACTTGCATTATTCATGGGTACTCCAACACACAAAGAGAAATGGCGAGAAAGAGAGAGAGAGAGAGAACGAGCCAGCAAGGCGAAGCATTTGTACAACGACATACCAGCAAGTCAACTTTATTTTACGCAACATTCAAAAGAAATTGCTTACTATGTTAAAGTCGGAGCACAGCTCTTAGTAAACATCCACCCTGGAAATATATACGTTTTCCTCTGTGAACTGTGAACTGTAAGTGGTTTGCTGTGCTTTGAGTGCTGACAGACTATTTGAGTAATATAATAGATTACTCCTATAAGCTCGCTACCCTTCGCCGATATAGTAAAAAATTACGAAAAAGCCCCACTTCTTTTGTGTATTCCGTCTTATTATGACTATTACCCGGTTTCTTTGTACTTTTCTCTCTTTTCTGGAGTCTTGCATAACAAACATTACACACATCTGTGTATTTGCATTTCTCTTGTGTGTGTGTGGGTCTATGTGTACTTTTTGTAAGATAGTTTCCCCTTCGATCTTTTTTGTATTCGGGACTTCCTCCCTTTTTACCCTTCTCGGTGGTAAGTGCAGAGGCTCATTCCGGTGTCAGGTTACTCGATAGAAATGTAACTTTTTGACACTAATCCTCTCTATGTATCAGCACATTATTTGTTAGTTATGTAGAATGGCTGGAGGAAACATGAGGACTATAAAGACGTCATAAGTATAAAGCATCAGTAGTCAGGAGGAGTGGACGCTCCTTTAAAAATGAATGACTTAAAAACGAGAAGGTCATAGAAACAGAATACCTATTCATACACGCATAACATTTTATGCACATTAAATTTCTTCCTGGGGAACAGAGAAACTACAATATTTTTCTTTTACAAATTCTTTTTTCCAGAGGAAGTGTGTATAGTAACTGTCAAATCCCACCGGGAATTAGGAAGGTATAGCAGAAGCCAGCAAATGGTTACATTTTGTCAGCTCGTTTTTGAAAACTCCGACAAAATCCTTAAAAAGAAAAGGGGATGAGGATAACTCCTCTTGATGATGCTCCAAATCTTGAAACCTGCCGAGCTTGTTTGATTTTTCAAGTTTTATTTTCGGTCACGTATAAAAACTGACGGATAAAGTTAAAAAGTATTACGTAACTTGTCTAGAGGTACAAGCGATGGGAGAAGAGAATGCGAGGGGAAACGGGAAGAAGTGCATGTAGTGCATTAGACAAAATATTTCTAGTATTTTCCTCCAGTAATTCTATCTCGGGTGATGATGCTCTGCCTTTTCTACGGGGGAGATAATCATTTATGACAAAGTGAAAAAAGGAATATAAATATAAACTTTCCATATGGCATGAGGGCGAGTTGTAGGCGAGTGGTGATGTTGTGTAACTTTGACATTGTAAGTACATCGCGGTTTTTATTGCGGGTTCCGGTATGATGATCAGTTGTAGCTTTGCTATAACTTGTCGGCAATGACGATCCTGCTGTTTTCGAATACTCCTCTTTTGGCTTTTCCATTTCTGTTACCACTACGCTGCTGTCCCTCTCTGTGACTGCAGGCAGGCATGCATAGAGAATTTGGGTAAAAAGACAGAGATGAGTGGAGAGAGAATGAATGAATGATGCAGTGTTATGCAATGGTCGTATGTATGTAACTGGTTGGATAAAAGATAGAAAATATGAGAGCGAGAGGAGAGAGAGAAAGCATATAGGGACGTTGCGCAAGTATAAAGAGAAGAGGAGAAAGACAGCAAACAAAACGAGGATCAGTCATCACTCTCTTTTCCTCCTTTTATATCCCATTTCCTCCTCACTTTTTCTACATTTTCAGTTGACAGAGGATGGGCAAAAGTTGAGTGAATTATTCAAAAGGATATAGACAGTCATCCATCCATATTAGGAGGAAGAAAAGAAACAGGCATCATGCGTGGTGCCGCTTTTCCCACGTCCATATCTATCTTTCATTTTATTTTCTCTTTCTGACTCTCATCGACGTTATTTCTAACAGCCAACTAACCAAACAGCCAAACAAACCAAAAGCCATGTAATGTGTGTAGACATTGATCCATCAATTTTTTCCCTCTTTTTTTGTTGCATGACTATTAATGGAATGTAGTTTGAATTTTTTTTTCACCCACCACCACACTCCCACCATCAAAAAATCCTAAACCAAATGGGAATAATACAACGAGAAACCATTCCAATTCTCTGTTATACCCTGGTCGTGCCATTGTGTCTGTTCTATTGAAAGGGAGAGAGCCACACACACAAAAAGTGGCATATCATCCAACTTGCATTATTCTATTAACGTCAGACTTCAAAGCAGATGGAAAAATCGTGTTAGTTCCAAATTTCCAGTTAGAGAACGAAGAAAATGGAAGGAAAGGAACGTATATGCAAATTAGATATAAACCTCCATTATAACATAAATGTCTTTTGTTTGAAACTTATTTTTAGGCCATTTTATTAATCTTCTGTCCTCAATTATTTGCTCACTCGACATGTCAACCAATATTATTATAATGAAATCATTTTGTATATCATTTGTACAATTGTGGCTTCCCCCTTTCTCCATAATAAACAAGAATGCATTTATTTCCTCTAAATTAAAAAAAAAGTTTTCAATGGATCCTCCTCTCTCGGCTGTCCAACTAGTTTGGGGAACCTAATGACATCAATCTGGTGAAAGTAATCATCTTGTCCATTTCTATAAAATACGTTGTACATCCGTTGAAAATCGTGCGCACACAAAAAGAATTACACAAAAAGCTTTTTTCTTTTCAATGGATTGACAGTCTCGTTTAGTCCCGTCACCTCCTTACTCCCGCCGCAGCTGATCCTGCAGTAAACTAAGATATGCAAACATCCACAACAGAAGTAGATTACTGGCTAATGCATCTTCCCCCTTCAAATATGCGTGCATCTTTATAACTAATGATAAATCTTACATGGATATCTTGACGTAAACAGCAACAAAACACTTTTATTCAATTCTACTTGGATTGAAAGGGAAAGCGAGAAAACGGGAAAATGCAAGCTGGTTATTACTACCCACGAACGTAAAGAAAGCAGCAGTACACAGCACACATGTATAATTCTTTATTCACTGGGCGCTCTTCTATACACTTTGTTGGGAACATAATATGCTCTGCATAGTGGAATGACGATGATGACGATGATGATGCACTGGTTCATCTTTTTTTCTCTTTGTGAGAAACACGACGACAACAAAATGGTATTCAACATCATCGAACATACGTACACTACACACACACAGGCGTATTATTGTACATTCCAGAATTACATTTTCCTTTCAATAGCTACTAAGCATGTATCTTCGGGTGACGATAAGAAGCATCAAGGAGGCTTGAGGCTTCCCAAGCTGCCACCAATAATACAATGAGACTTTTCCATGGAAAAATCTTGTTCCAGTCAAAAAGTATCATTTTTAAAGAGGCTAACATAAAGAGAGAGAGAGAGAAAGCGTGCAAGATGAGCCTGCCTTACAGCCCCAGCCAAACAAGCCGAGATAGGGAAAGAGTGCACACCCGAAGAAAGAAAAAGCGATGCAGGCTTTTACACGAAGGAAATCTAACGACTAGAGACGTATTGAATGGATTCCTGGTATAGGACTACCCATTCTATAAGAATTTGATGATATGTCGGCTATGTGTACATATTTTTTTCTTTATTCTTTCCCATTTTCTCTCTCGTCTCTCCTCACTCTCTCTGCCTGCCACCGTGGAATATAATGTACTGTGAATTGAAAAGAACGAGGGAGAAAGAGAGGATATCATTTTTGGATCACAAGAGACGCGAAAGAAAGGATCCAGCATAATAAGCAGCACCAGAGACAAGTACATACCAGAACCATCATTGCCACTACTCCTGTCAGCGGCTCTCATCGACGTGAGTGTATGGGTGTGTGTGTGTGCGTTGCCATTTTTGCCATTTTTTCATTTGTCTCCTTTCTTTGCTCGAACGTATACATGTATGTATGGATGGACGAGTACGACGTACACATTACCGCGAATACATCGCAATGTCTCCTATTATTATAACCCAATAACTATTTCATCCGGCGAGCTTCTATATTTTTACTTGTTTGTCGAGTTTAGTTTTTTTATCATCATAAGAGCATCTCCAGAGGCTGACAAAATTAACTTTCTCTCAATCATGTCTCCATGTTTGGAGCGACATCGAAAGCAATCCAACAACACCCACCCAATAGACAGACACATACAACAGCCCGACCATAACCAGAGACCTGAGTACCGTCAGCAGTAACAAAAGCAAAGCTACAAAACTAGCAAGAAAGCGAGTTTCATACCATTTCTCCGTTGCTTTTGTACTCTTTTTTTTACCTATTTTAGGACGCGTTCTTCTTCCAGGGTACTACACAAAAAAATAACCGTATCTTCTCCCCACGTCGTTTCTGATTGTGTTTTGTAAACAGGAGAAGAAGGTACCTACAATCATCATCATCGTCATCATCGACGTCGTCATCATTGTTATCAGCTTTCCCTTTCTCTCTGGTCGCCTCGTGGCTGGAAGAAATGGGAGTAAAGAGGCACAGGATAAGAAAGTCACATTATTATTACTATTATTATCATCATCAGTCTCACAATATCATCATCATGTATGAATGACTGGCCAGTGTGTATCCTGATGAAATTCATGAAGTGTGTGCTTAAGCCAGCTAGACTTGGCCAGAAATAGCGAGATATGTCGCCGGGTTTTCCAAGAGCCTCACTGAACGACTGTCGTGGTGTGTGTAAAGAAGAAACACGCACCAGGCTAGTCGTGTCGTATAGTGGAAAGAAGAGGAAGACGAGAATACGAAGAGCGAGAAGAGAGAGAGAGTGAGCAGCTAATAATAATAATAACAACAACACAATATTCCACATGACACACACATTATTCCTTCGGGCTTTTCCTTTTATTTTCTTTACTTTTTCAAAGCTTACATTAGTTTAAGGAAAAGTTGCTTTTACTTCTGTGGGGAAGCCTTACAGACTTCTTGATGATGCTGACGTTGCTACTGAATGAAGATGATATTGTTATTGTTACGCTGTTGGGGCTCCTGATCTCTGGTTACAGAGAGCCTTATTGAAAGCTAAGAATAGACGCAAACCTTATAAAGATGAAACCGTTACATAAGCAGACACAAAAATGAAGACAGGGAGAAACTCGTGTGTGGGATCGGTCTCTTGTTTATGGTTTCTACCTTTTCTAGCACTCATTAAGGACAGTTTGGAATTATAAGGGCGATGGGGTATATATAATGTATATGGTTAAAAATATAGGAACGTATTATGAAATAGTATACCTTGCATATACTTGGGAAGAAAGTAGACTCATCCTTTGTGGCTGCCTGATGAGACTCGACATTTGATATATCTTTCTCGTGTCCTCAATCGTGGCCCTCTCGTGTGTAGTCATCATCGTCGTTCATGCTTTACTACCTCGATTAATAATGCTCTTATTGTGTCTCTTCTGATGATAGTGACGATAATGTGGGCTGAATCGAGGGAGAAGAGGGACGACGATAGCGGGGAAGAAAATTGCAAAGAAATGTAGTGGATACCTACACGTGTTTGTGTGTAGGTAGCAGTGGGGAATGTAGGGTTGCTATATGATACGACAACTGAGAAATTCTTGGCGACATGATGACAGCCTGATTTTCGGTCATTTGAGAGGTACCTCTTCTTCTGCTGCTGCCAGGGAGGGAACAGCAACAGTGGAAATGAAATTTGATGCTAGATTGGAAAGACACACAGGGAGAGAGAGAGAAAGAGAGAGAGCCTTGGCGTGACTTAAAGAACAATCTTTTCCACTGGGAGGATGGGGAATGAAATTAGGGAAAATGTACGATTTTCTAAAGCATTGAGCTATATCCCTTTCTAAGAATCTCGGTGGGTGGACGTTGAATAAACACGCTGGGTTTGAATGTTGGATTTTAAAAATGATTCCATTAGTGCCGCTCCCCAGGAACTTGGCAGTGTGGAGGAATGCTAAATGAAATTGTTGACTGCTGGAAAAAGCAAGTCTGTCGCCACAAAATTATTAAATGGGTTTTATGAAATGCGGGGAGTAAAAATTTAGTGGAGCAGTGGTGGTGAGCCGTTTTTAGGATGTGATGAACTTGGAAGTTGTCGATTCTCTATAAGTGTCCCCATTGCCATTTTCTTCTCCGTCGTCGTCGTTCTTCTTTGACGTTATGGCTGAGAGAGAGAAAGAAAAAAAGACAAATGTTTCTTTCAGACCCCTCCCTACCCATGGTACATAGGGAGTACTTATGATAAACAAATTACCTACAAAGTACTCTGACACTTGAATATGATTTTGTAGCTGCAGCCGAGTTTAGATTTCCCGGAACCCCGTTTTAAACGGGGACGTTTTCCCTTTATGCAAATATAATACTTCGCATTGCGTACCATTATGACTGCCATTAACGACCACCGTACCATATATTTCTTTTGGTGTCAATGTATTCTCTCTTCCGTATTTGCCAGGCAGGAAGAACCGTAAACGAAGCAAATTTTCCCTACAAAAAATAACTCAAATGAAAACGAACCCCGACCCTGCCTGTGTGCAGTGGAGTAGTAGTCAAAAAAGGAAGTAAGAAACGCGATGATTACTGGGTGTACACAGGCGTCGTTCTTTCTCTCGCGTGAAAGAAGACGAAAACGAGTAAATGATATGAGAGCAGTGAAAGCATGTTTTACGATACGGACACTTTTATGACCCTACAGGGCTAGTTTGAGTGCTCTTCTCTGGGCACACAAAGACTCACCCAGATGAAGTGGAGACTCGTCGTGGTCGTTGAATAGAATATTATGAATACACACACTTTTTTTAAACTGAAAGAGCAGACATTATCTCGGAAGGCGAAAAGAGAGAGAGAGAGAGGAATGCTGCTGATATCACCACCACCACTAAAAAGAGTATGTGAGCATGCTAGTTGGTTAGTTATTATGAATGTGTGGGGGGCTATAAGTAGGCACTTTAGTTGCCTCTCTCTCTCCTCTTCACACAACAATCTTCCTCTATTCGTTCCTCTCTCCGGATAAAAAATGTATTCATTTCTTGAACTATGTACACGCGGTGATGCGTAAGATAAACGAATGCAAAACAGGAAAATCCAGAGAAAAGCAGGATTCTTCCACTACTGCTGGCTGTCTGTAATGTACGTCTTTTCTCAAAAAATATTATGGCTGGAGGCTGTATTCTTATCCTTAACTCCTTTCTTGCGTAACTTGTAACATAGTAACGTACATGTTGTTAAAGTGCACTGGAGACTTACGATATGGTCCACCCACAAACTACTTACTGTTTGCACGTATAAATAGACATGGTGGATATATAGGGATGTATGTACCCATATGACGTATACAAACTGCCGGAATCCGGGTAGTTTTGGTAGATATAATAAAATGCCTCTATTTAAGTACTAGAAATGCTTGTGCCAGTTGTATGATGGCCTATAATTATTACTCTGTAAACTACCGTTGTATTCTTTGTAGCTGGTGTAACGAGTGGTAGTAGCTGGAACTTGGAAAGTGTCTATTGTGGGGATATATGTGGCGCTCTCTGGAAGGAAACTTATTTTAATGGTGAACAAGTGCTAAGCAGGAAACGACCACAAAACCAAACCAAAAGAGAGACTTTCACCAGCCGCGTACATTACAAAAAAGGATGTACACATATTATTGTTATTATAGGGGGATGCGTGCACCAGGAAAAGCCCCTTTGAAGATAAGCATATGGCAAGCTTTATATCAGCCCTGGGAATATTACTTGGTGAGTTATAACTCAACAAGGAAGTGAAATAAAAGAAAGAAGGAGAAAGAGAGAGGGCCAGAGAGCAGTGGTGGTAGTGTGGCGGTGGTGTAACAAGAACGTGAGAAAAAATTGTGGAAGAGTAAAATGGAACGTAGGGACCAACCGCATAACTTGTCTATTTTTCATATTGCCATTGTGTGCCATATACAGGGGGTATTGATATACACATTTTCCCCCCTTTGAAATATTGTAGAAGGAACGGGAAATCTTATAATAAAACGGGTATTATCAGGAGACGAAAAGGTGGAAGGAAAACGTAGATGGATTCAGTTATGTATTTTGTCATTGGGTAGAGGGCTATTGCACAATATGTGCACGTGGTACACTGAGAAAAACCTGTCCATCCATCTCTAAAGCCATTTATTTGTCTTAAAAAGGAAACAGCTTTTTTATTATTATTATACCTTGTATATTTATACTGCTCAAGAGGGAGAGAAAAGGAGGAGAAAGAAAAATGGAGAGTTTTAGATGGGTTGGCTACGCGTTTTGTTCTTATTTGTTTCTTCAACTATTGCATCATCTTCTATTTCTCTCTCTCTCTCTCTTGTATATTGTGCACTCATTTTATTTTTCATTTTTATTTTTACTTTGAATAAGCTGGAGAAAATGGACGGTTGGCAGGGGTAAGAAAAGAGCATGTAAAGTATAATGTGGGGAAGGGAAAATGTTTTATTTTTGAAATTACAAACAAAATCGTCGAAGAAAGAGAGAAACGCGGGTCGATGATGCATATTTACTTCGACAGTGCATCAAAAACCCTTTTTCTCCAAAAGTGGGCAATATAAAAGTAATAACACAAGTAATATAATTCCAAGGGGCATCTCGCCCATTCAAAAATATATCCATAAATATATCGTAAGTAAGTGCATTAGTATATTCCTCTGTTTGTGGCTTGCCCGTGTCCCACCGGTACTCTCGGTACGAAACTGCCATAATGTGTTGCGTTTAAAATGGTAGCTACTACTACTACAAGGCATCCGCTTGAGTGAATAGCACTTTTTTGTCTGCTTATTTATATTTTTGATTTGAGAAAGACGAATATTCAATTCCAGCTCCGGCTTTCTCATCCCAGTTTATTTATGCATTCATGAGTCAATGATTTGGCTGGAGAGAAAAAAGAAGAAAACAAGAAGGGCTCTGCTTTCCGTGAGCGCCCAAGACGTTGATAGTAACGCCACAAAAAGTGGAAATGATTCGAGAAAGAGAGAGAGAAAAAAGAGAAAATAAAATGCCAAAAAAGTAAACCTGTTAAAGCCCGGTGAAACACTGTATGGGGTCCCTTCCAAAGTAAGTAATAATAATGTGGTCGCTGGCGGTGGTGACGGCGGCCCCAGCCGCGTACAATATAACCGCACTTTACGCCTTTAAGTAGGTATACTCTCTCTGATAAATGAAAACAGCCATATTCTAACGTATTTACGCTTTTGTTACGTTTTACGACAGCGGATGCCCGCTTCCTCTTTAGAAAGAGAAGACGCAAAAAAAATGAATCTAAAAAAACTTTTTTCCTGTCGGCCCTGAAATGCGTGAATGTGTGTATGTGTATGCCCATTTTTCCCGAAATACAACTCCACCATTTATAAAGATGAATGTTATTATGTGCAAAGCGCAGCAGCAATACGGTCGTCATACTCATATTCCTCCTCAAATTTATTTTCGTCCAACTTACCTCTCTCCACCGCTACTATTCTACATACCATATATAATACACGCATTTAGGTAGCCTTCTCCAGTTCAGCTTTTTGGGTACAAAAAAAACTTCAATTTAGCATGCAGCGCACAACCAGACTCCATAATAGCAATCATGATTATCCTTCCGAAAAGGAAAAACGAAGAAAAAGACGAGACAGAGAGAGAGAGAAAAAAAGATGCATTTTATATTGCATATCATAAAGGGATGGATACTCCAGCCCAATGCAACAGTAGTAATAAGATGGGTATGAAAGATGCGCTCTTTTATCCCCACAACACCTACTACACAACAGTGTGTGTGTGTCTAATTTATAGGCACATAATAATCCATATGGATACGAGGTTTGTAACAACACACTCCTATTATTTTCTTCCAATAACATCCCGTCAGACTGCATCCTTTTTGCAGTTTGTGTGATGGTGGTGGGTGATATATGCATTTTGGAAAAAACGATGTATCTAGTGATGTACATGGTCTGTGTGGCTGTTGTGGTGCGGCTGCATCAAAAATAATAATAGTAATAAAAACGGAAGAAAAAAGATTATTCAAACTTAAGTTACTTTTCTCCCCGGTCCCCTTTTCCCTTTCGAACTTTCACATATTTATGTATAAGTTATTATTACCCTGTGACTGTTTATGTACGCACCGTGAACCATTCATACGTCATAAAGAACTCACTCAAGAGAAGAAGACAAAACTGTAGTGTAGTTATATCGTTGTTTTTCTTGCTGCTGCATTTCTGGGAAAGACAAAAGAGGTTACCTTGCATCGCACACCAAAAGAGAGAGAGAGAGAGACAACTTCATATATAATATGTTATAGCTTTTCGTAACACACAAAAGCATAAAACTCTTTTCTTGGTGGGATAGGTGTTTCAGAACCAGAAAAACACATCCCACCCTGTTGTACAATCTTCTATCCATTTTATTATTTTTATTTTTTCGGAATGTTGACGATCTAATACATATTTATATTAGGAGGCGGGCCCGCAGTTTTATACCATTTTAATATTATGGATTTCCTTGTATCCCATTCAATGAGCACTTTTATGGATACTTGTTCAACTGTGGAAGATGAAAAGAGAAAAAAGGCGTACATACACAATCATATATTATTTCTCCTTCTTGTTTGTTGTTGATGGAGGTTTGGGTAGAAAGAGAGAGAGAGAGAGGGATAGAGAGGGGTTCTCCGTCCAACTCTTTGTCTGCAGCCTATATATTCGTCTTTTTTTCCTGTTGTATTGTATTACTAGGGAAATCGAATAAGGAATCTGTTCGTTACGCATAAAGTTGTAGGGATGATGATGAGACGCTGGGGAAAAGGGGAACTGGTGTAGTGTATGATATGCATGAAATGAGATCGTTGTCGGAGTTTTGTTAGAATGCGGTGGTGGTATGAGGGTGTCATCGTGAAGGAAGAGAAAAAGAAAACATTGCAAAATACCACACATGTACAGAGAAAAAGGGAGGTATAAGGAGACGATGGTCCAATAGTCCTGCATAATGACAAGAAAGAAAGTGGAAGATGTGACGGTTTAAAGACACTTTACGGTTATCTCTATCGTTGAA
This sequence comes from Callyntrura sp. NNG-2020, assembly GCA_027744055.1. Taxonomy (NCBI): domain Eukaryota; kingdom Metazoa; phylum Arthropoda; class Collembola; order Entomobryomorpha; family Paronellidae; genus Callyntrura; species Callyntrura sp. NNG-2020. The sequence goes on from JAHZNE010005782.1 coordinate 57,160, forward strand.
ATGGGTTTGCTGTTTGCGATTGAAAGTGACAAGCATAATGCATGGTTTGTAGGTAGTAACCGTGAAAGCAGGCGCGTATGCGTGTGTGTAGTAGGTAGAGGGGCATGTCCTAAAGGGTGTTTGTTTTCAGAAAGTAATGCGGTTCATGTTGGTAAAATATATATACGTTATTATTATTATTGTAATATTCCTTTTGTGGTTGGCAGTGACTTGGTGGAAGAAGGGAGGCGGCGAGGTAGGATGATGAACAAAGTAAAAGTAACTTTCTCTCTTCCCCCAGTTTTTTAGTTTGACTTCCTTGACTTTGATCATGATTACAGACTGCTGAGAAGGGATGTAAACTTGATGAGATATACACGATCGCAAGAAGCGATAGAAATGGAAAGAACACATAGACACAAACATACAGACACACACATACACACACACGACTGGATGGATCCAATTGACTACCCCGTTCAGTATGCAAATGTAACTGATAAAAAGTTGTAACGAATGAATGAATTTTGTATGGAAATTTTAACCTGTAGGGAAACTTTTTTCTAGAACAGCTGAACTCTAGTACCATTACCCGTGTGGTAGTGAAAGTCGTAATGGAATATCTCCAGAGCAGCATTGTCGTTTGGTAGTGCTATGCTGGGAATGTAGATTATGTGTGGGACAGGAGGAGTAGTAGTTGTAGTAGTAGTAGTAGTGGCGGCGACGGCATCACCGACCAAGTTGAAATTTCCCTTTATAAATATTTTACATGTGAAATCAGCGATGAAATATTAAAAATTGCAGAAGTTCTTCTTGTTAATGCCGTGACGTGGCTAAAGTAGTATTGTGTTTGTGTGCGCTCCAGTTTTGAAATTAAAATGCTTGCCGAAAATATCTGCTCGTTGTGTACTAGAGTATTTGAGAAGGGAAAGTGTACCACTGCAAAAATAACACCGGAACACGCAGCAGTGTATTTGTAAGGGCAAATTTATAGGTGGGCGGATACGGTGAATGAGGCAAAAGCGTTGTCAAAGGGAAGAAGGGTCTCCTTGTGGACAAAGCACGTCCTTAAGCTTCATTGTTAATCAAGAACAAAATATCGTTTTATTTGCTTTCTGACAAAAAAACTCGTTTCGTCCTGCTGCTGCTACGGTGAAAAAGAGATGAGCCTTTCACTTGTCCTTTTTCATTTTGTTTTGGATGGGAGCAGACACGAACCCTGGTCAGTTTACGTGTTCCCCTACATGTTTAAATGTTTCACGAATCATCTTTAAAAATGACGTGGCGCTGAAAACTTGTTATAAAAGTAATATATAACGAAATATATGAGGTTGTATACGTATAATAACAAAAAATATGTACACAACAATACCACGTTATTATCTTTTTCTTGGAAGCTGTGCACAAAATTCCGCCGTATGAAACGGGAAGACTGTGACAAGAACAAAGGATGGGAGTGTAATAGAAAATAAAGAACAACTTTTTCTCAAGTATTTTCCTACTGAATTTTTCCCTCAAACCGCATTACTCTCTTGTCATTTTGATAACGGGGAAAATCGCGCAAAGTTTACAGCTCTCGAAACCGCCTCATAAACACATCAAAGACGGAAGTTATATGATATACGAAATTTAATACATAGCCGAAATACATATTGTTTATGCGTTCTAAAAATTTAAAATTGCAAATCCTTAGACTTTTTCTTCGTCTTACTTGGATTCCTTTAATAATATTGTTCGTACTTTGTAATTGTAATCGTGTCTGTTAAATTATAAAATAATAAATTTAGATTTTCATAAAGGTAAAATTGCAACGGTTTTTGTAGAATTTAAATAAAGTGCGTAGTTCGCACAGGTACACCTACTGTATCGTAAAACTCTAATTCGGGAAAGATATGGACAGGGGAGCATTATGTCTCGGGAGCAAAAAGCCTAGATTCGGTTTTCACATTGTTCTTTTTTGCTTATGTCTACCTATCTAACACTCGTTGCTTCTTTAGTGAACCAGTCCGTTTCTTCCATACCGTTTCTTGCTTAACTAACTTAAGATGAGAGAACTATTCCTTTTCCGCTCCACACTCGAGCAATGATAAAAATAGAAAAGTAACAACAACAAGGAAAACAGCAACAACATGATCGTGCAAGCAGAAGTATGTTGTAATGATGATCCCTCTTGAAGAAACAAAAAATTTGCCTGCTACCTACCAACTTCTGGTTTCCATCAAGATCAGCGTTGTTGCTCGTTCGTCTCTTTTGTGTTTCCTTTCTAGAGAAAAACGAAGAGAGAGAGAGAGAGATGCGCAAGAAGCCCTCCTCCAGTTGTAGCCGTCTTCAGAACGCCAGTGGTAGTAGTAGTACCCGTCGTAAGTAAATACGATTGCGAAAGTATTATTACTCAGCAGCACGTAGTATACTACGCTTAAAATTCCATTCAGCTCCTCGACAAGACTTTCAAAAGAATATCAAGATTGATATTCATTGCTCCTCTCCACTCTATTTTCTCTTCTTCTCCTTTTCCCTTTTTTCGTCGTTATATATGAACAAAGAATACCACTGGTATATGCACGAATAAAAACCACGGTCTTTGGATGTATTCACGACTTGCATGGGTTATACAGATGAAAAGGAGAAAAAAAGACGAACGAAGAAAGAGTATTGTGTCGGCAGCAGGCAAAAATGGCAACTTTACACTACCCAAAAAAAATGAATCCAGAGTGTCTTCGTCGTGTTAACGCCGCTCTCAAAAAGTCTATTTCTTTGCCAATGTTTTCAAAACCGAAAAAGTGAAAAAGAAGACCCTGGGCCGGGATGTACTTGAAAAAAATGTAGTGTCTAAAAAGGTACACGTTTCCCCATATCTTTCTGTATCATCGTGTTAGTACCATATAATATGTATTGATATTAGTAGGAAGGAAACGAAAAGAAAATCTCGTTATAAGTGCTGCTTTTTGCGGACCGCATTTGACACTTTATAGGTTCTCGTGAGAGAGAGAGAGAGAGACAGAGAAAAAAAGAGGAAAAGGAAAAACCTGAGCGTCTTTTCTCCTAAATATGTACGGAGTTGGTTTAGTTAAATAAGTACGCACATTTCCGCTTCGCGCGCTCTTTCTCCCGTTGCTGGAAAGAAAAAAAAGTTGTTCATTTCTATTTTTTCTCCTTCTAAAGTTGTGAAGTTGCACACGTCTCTGCATGAATGGCAAAGGATGTAGGTACGTATATTGGCAGGAATGGGAAAAGTTTTCGCTCCGTTCCTTTCACAGAGAGGAGAAAGTATATAAAGTGACCTTGTCTGTTGCTTTTCTCAGCCTACAGCTATTAAAAATACAGATATGGAAAGACGCAGCCCATTAGCTGTCTAACGTGCTTTGAGAAAAAAACCTGTCTTTGGAAAAAATCTTTTCAACATTTCCGCTGTATAGAGACCATGATAAGTATACATTTCTATATATAGCATCGACTATCGACTATGTACTTCAGAGCTCCTGTGTAAAACTACTGCTTCCGGAAATACTAATTTAGTTAAAATAACGCGTTGAATTAGTAATAAAAGAACCTGCCTAATTTTTTCATACAACAGATTAAATGGAAGGAGGGGAAATATTTATAACAACAGCTCATATACGTTCCCTCCTTACAACGTAATGAGCTGCAGAGACCCTTCTTGGAAGAAAGTTGGGATGTGGGATATGAACAGAAAAAAGTAATAAACTATTCAATTTACAATCTGTGAAACTATTTTTAACGAAGGTTGCAAAAAACGAATTTCACCTCGAAATATTTTTTTTCTTGGGAACGTGTACATGGCGGGTAGTGTAAACGACTGCTATGTAGAGATCCAACAAAGTTCGAAATATTAATGCGCTTCCCGTTACACACAAAAAATGTCTGGACAGTAGAGAGAAAAAGATAACGGCGGGAGATCATGAATCAGTAACGGACTCTCTATTAATATAAATGGATGGCAAAATCATATTGCATGACTGGCCCTTGCTGAATTTTAATTTGGTTCGTGTGGTGTCTCGTGTTCGACAACGACCATCATAATGATGATGATCATGATGATCATGATGCTGATGACGATAGGTATATGAATATACAGTGTCGGGTATCCTCAGAAAAAGGTGAGGATTACGCGGCGGCTGCTTTATATACGATAAAAGAGTAAAATATGATATTTCAGCACCATATTGAGCAATCTGTGCTATACTGCTGCTTTCATCACTATCAAGTATCATTAATGCAGCCGTCTTGCCAGTGGGTATTCGCATCCGTGTGTTTTCTCTTTCCTCGTGACCAGAAGGCGTTTTCACAGCTTTCCTACGTTACTCCCCAGTATACCCACTAACTAGCTATAAACCCGCCAGAAACGGCGTCCATAAAGCCGTTACCCCTATAGTAAAACTATACATTTCCGATGATATTCACACTTACTTTTACCACGCGCAAAGAAATTCGATGAAACTCCTAATGAGTCCCTGCCAGCCGTCTCTTTTGCTACCTTCACATACTTTGTCGTTACTTTTATTCGATATGGTGCACCCACTTCTTATCTGTATTTCAACCGAAAACACACATGGCAAAATGGACCCTGTGTAGATGACTGTCATTATAATTGGCGCCTATCACATTCCATCCTTTCCTCTACCCACCCCGTATAAAATGCGTATCATCCTTTCGCAAATACCAAAAGGCGTCCGTGTGGCATATCAACTTTTTTTTTATCTTTTAGACACCACAACACCATCACCACCACCAGCAGAATCACCACTTGACAGTGATCGTTTCACCAAATCTGCTGAAACCTGTCAAAGAAGCGTCGGAACTACGTTTTTTTGCCCGGGGAACGAGTACCCAAAAGGCAGAGGAATGCCTCTGCTACGACGACGACTACTACAGAGAAAAAGAGAAATCAACTGATTTGACTTTTAAGTAGCATCCCCCTTTGACATTCTTCTTTGAGCAGCATCCATGTTAATTATCCTTATTATTATGGGACGCCTTTATTGTTCCTCATTTTTGGTTTGTCGGGGGAAAAACTATTCTCGGGAAATAAAAATTGATGTTAATACTCCTCTCCTCTGCATGCTGGTCTGCATCCTCTATTTCAAAGCCATTCCGCATATCCATAAAATGATAATACGCAATAATGATGATAATGTGTGCCTCGCACTCCCCCAAATGAGCTATTTCAATGGCCCACTTATGGCATCTCATTGTTCCCAATACATTCCTTCGCTAACCGCGTTTACAATCTGCCATGTACATCCCTTCAGGCGTTAAAAACACACAGGACAGTGGTAACCAGCTTTGGAGCAAAACAGCCTCGCTCGATATCAATAAAGGAAGGAGCGGCTTATAACACGCCAAGTTTTTTCTCTCTCTCTCTCGCAAGTTGCACAGCAAAGCAGAAGCAAAAAAAGGTGGCTGTATTTGCAAGAGTATGTGTGTGCGTTGCACAAAGAGAGAGGGAGAGAGAGAGGAGGGCGCCCTCCTCTGATTTACTTTACAGCGCGAAATATTTCTACTCACTGTACTCAAAGATCATGATGAAGAGGAGGAGACATGAGCCCTTTTTATTGTGCTGAAAGACGAAAAAGAAAGGAAGATTTTTACCGACCCTTTTAATACTTTATCTAATAAGGAAATGTACATACATCAACGGACGTATTGTAGACACATTCCCACAGTGGGAAAAGTAGAAAGACGAATTCGCTTTTTTTTCTCTCTTGCTCTCCTTTGGTGTGCATTTAACAACGGTTTGTGTAGATCATAGAATAGGAAAGATTTTTTTGCCTAGGATGCTACTTCTCTGTGTGCTGCTCTTTTTATATTACTGCTGATGCTGGCCCCGTATGTCCAATAAGTGGGAGAATCTTTTTCCCTAATGTGATGATGCCAAGATATCACGTCCTCCTTAAATGACTTGATATGAACATGAACGACAATGGCAGTAATCATCTCAGAAAGCTCGACGACTTGGCCAGACTGCTCGCTTCTTCCTTTACTGGCATCTCTCCTCTCGTATACTTTTTCACGGGTGTAGTAGTAGTAGCAGTGGGGTATAAGAACGGGTGTATAACGGTGTAGCGGCTGCTACTTTCTCCAGTCTTCTGCTGGTAGAAAAATACTTTTTAGTGGTACATATTATTATTATAAGGTCGCACGGAGGGAAGTATACAGATAATATGTTCAATGTGCAATACACTTTTAAACATTTTACGGGCACACTTCTCTCCATATCTTCCTAATAGCATGAATGTGATCACCAAGTGTGTCTGCAAGTCCTCGGCACACAAAAGGCCTAGACCAAACTACAACTGTTATGGGGCGCACACAATTGTACTACTACTACCACTACTACTACTGATGGGGGTGGTGGTGGTGGTCATAGAGCTGCTACTACAAGAAGCTTTGGTACTAGTGCTTACGTAAATGTACATTTTGTGCGAAACGAAGCGTGAGATGAGAAGTTTTGACTTTACACTTTTTCCTTCTTTAGCGTCCTCATCGGCAGTGAGAGAAGGCGAGGCAGGCGTTACTTTTCTTTTGGCGCTGCCAAAATAAAATGGAGAGGTATTGGCCATTGGTGAATGTAATATTGTTGTTGTATTGAGAAAGTAAGACAGCTTTCTGCAGGCTCAGAGAGAGAAAGATGCGGGCAGTTTTTATATGAAGAATGAAGTGGTAGGGCATAATGTGTGATTATTAAAGGTACATATTGTTAAGGATTGTATATAAAAAAGGAATGCCTATAAGGTATAGGTTGAAACGATTACAGAAACATAAACGCAGTTTGCTGGCTGACTTGTCTGTTTTTCTTGTGCTTCATTTTTTCTAGTTTTTTTTCTCTCTCTCTCTTCCATTCTCTCACTCTTTCTTTCTCTCTCTCTCTGGCTGCCTCCTTTTTCTCTTTAACAACATCAACTTGTCTTGTTGCGCAACGTGATTTTCACATGCTTTACTTTGAGTAACCAAAAGGGGAATAAAAAAGAGCATGCCTTTTACTTCCTCGCGCCTCGTCATCACACATCGGCAGCATCCTCGGGAGCAGGCACGAAGAACATGTGCCCATCATGTATGCATCATTGTACCATTATTATAATAAAAAAAGTTGAAGTCCCCATTGTTCAATATAAACGGTTTTTGGCTCTCTGCTCAACTTGCACTCTGCAAGCTTGTCTATTTATATACAAGAGGCGCGTCGTGAGCGCTTTTGAATTCATTGGAACAGCAATCCTTTGTTATTCTTTTACTACTGTACACTGTACAGATAGACGAACACACACACACACACACACATAGACAGACACAGACAAGCATAGTTTAGTAGCAGCGTTTTGTCTGCTAAAACAGAATACTTCACATTTTTCATCTCTTCTCCAACACTTCTTGTTTAGAAACAGAGTTTTATTTTATGCAGTGTGTAGTTTTTGTTTGAAAACGGGGTACTGCGAGGAGAGAAGCTACCCTGGTGAATTTTTTTGCAGGATATACCCCATATAGGCACTAATAGCCATCGCACAAGGGACGGATAAATCAACCAAGAAAATTAAAGAAAGCCTATTCATATTCATGAGCTTTTTCTTTTCTCCTGTTTTCTCTCTCTCTCTCATTTCTACTTTCACTTACTTTTTCCTTATACACGAGAAAAAGAAGCTGAGAAAATAGATAAAAACTACAACTGAACAACTGAAAATACTTTTTCTGTACTCAGCATACATATATGTAGTCTCGTATCCGCTAAATGGCGCGATTATGCTCAGTGTGGCATGCAGAAAAATCGTGTTCCCCATTTCCCACTAAAGATCGTGTTGTAGTTGCACGCAAAGTCAAGCGATAACGATGGCAGATTAGAGGAAGGGAAACGTTTTGAAGAATGGCGGAACATTTTTTTTACATAGAAAAAGAGCATAAATGATATTAATAATAAGAGTAACAAAATAGTTTTACGTCTCCTACGTAGATTTTGATAAAAGGCAGTTTTCACAGGGTTGCGGTTGCCGCAAAAAAAAGTAGATCCAGATTTTTTTAAACTGATTACAAAAATTTTCCGGAGATATGCATCAACCTCGGGTAATAAAAAGCGTGCGTATTTTCCCAACTTTAGTTGCAACTCCGCATATGTGTGAGTAATCACAAAAACGGTGCGTATCTCTGAAGAGCGTGACATTAAAGGGGAAAGAAGCAGACAAACAATGGGAAAGTGCCAGAACGTGACAAAGTCTTGCCCGTAACAAAACATGATGACGATGATGATTGTCTATCATCCCTGTTATTATTAGAATGATTTAATGGCAACATCATTATCATTAATTTTGAACGAAAGGCAAAGAAAAAATAAAAACAGCTGCAAAAATTGAGTCATTGAGCCGCGACCAAGAACTGAGTACCATTTGTGTATAAAAAACTGGCAAATCCGGTAGGGGAAAATCATGGTTATTACATAAATTGAAAATGTCCTTGCAGCCCATAACTATAACTATCCTGCTGTGCCGAATTCCCATTTCGTAAATAAATAGCATTCCTATTCATGGAGGCAGCAGAGAAAAAAATGTTTTAGCAGTACGACGACGGTGTATGGTCGGTTGTTATGCCAATCGGGCAAAAACGTAAGCCATACAATTTTTTTGCTCTCAGACTTCTTCGAAGCTAGCTTATGTATGAACCCTTCGTATTTTTTTAATATTCCGCCAACGCCAACGGTTTATTCAGGCATGTTAAACGAAATTCATCTTTTTTTCAGGTCGCCGAAATAGGCCAAATTTTTTTGGGAAAGAAAATTAGATAAGAAATTGTGTAGACTGGGGAAAAAGAGAGCAACAGCTTTGCTGATGATGATGATGTGAACAGATATTTTAATCGAAGTACTCCCCAGCACATGAACTGCGAAAAAAACCGTTATCTCCTGTTTTGCATCTCTCCCGCATAATTTCTTGCTGCTCTCTGTCTCCCTGTCGAAATGTTCGGAGTGAATTACTCGAGCATGTTTTGTCGTTACTGTTTTTTGTTCTTGTGTGTTGTTTGGCGCGAGGAGAGAAGATGAAATAGAAATGTTTTGAGAAGAATACGAAGAAAGGAGAAAGTACCAACATAATTTCTCGTGCAACAATGATGATAATAAACAAAACAAATGCATTCCTGTCCTCTGTTGTTCCTGGTATTGTACACTTTGAACGTGGAACGGCGGGAATATGGGGCTCGAGAATGTTATCAGAAGGAAATGTGACACTCTATATGGTATATACAACCGGAGAAAGAGAGACATACCTAAACTGACAAAATATTCCGGATAGCTAAGCATTCTCTCTTTCTCTCTCTCATCTTAAGGGGAATGAGGAAAGATTTGCTTACTGGTTGGCTCCACAACTCAAGTTTTTGTGACTCTCTGGGTGATCATTCGTATAAAGGAGACACACACACACAGACACATACCCAGCGAAGAGAAGAAAGAAAAGGAGAAGACGGGAAAAAACCAACAACACATCTCATTTCATTCTTCGCGTGACTACACACAACAACATCGCAATTTGGTTTTTCCCTCTACTACCATTTTCCACTTTCATTTCTATTCCTGTCAAGAAATAAATCGGTATATTTCGAATTCTACTTGTGGCCATCTTTTTTCTCTTCTACATACATACATACATCCGTTCATGGTATATTTGTTTCATGGCATGACCAAGGACATAGCCCCATAAATTTTATCCTGCTCCACTTGTTCATCCGAATTCTTAGGAAAATAAAACTTGAAATATGTATGCACGTTTGTGTTGTATACAAACAGTGCCAGCAACTCATAATCCCTTACAACTTTTCCTTAAGCTCTGCGGTCAACTCTTTTTTCTCGCTTTTTTACTTTCCGTCGACAATTTATAACGACGACAGGATTTGCGATGATTATTCTTCTCAATTTTCAATAGATTTTTTTTCAAATGAAACGTCTTAGAAACTAATCATCACACACACTCACACTCAATACGTTTTTTTATTCGACGTCAGTTTATTCCCATCATTCAAGCCTGCTTCCTTGGCAAGGGTACCCACACTAGACGGAAATTGAAATCACGTTTCATTGTTTTCTTGTTTTTTATTTTTGATTTATTATTGCGTTTTTGCTGCCTTTGTGCTGATACAAACATATTATATATGACATGTTAGTGACGACGGCAGAAACCGCCACTACAACCAACATTTATATCAACTAGTGCAGAGGGGAACTGTAATATGTACGGCGGGTTCACAATAATGAAATAAATAAAAACAAAATATATATTCGGGATACTTGTTTTTTTTCTGCGCTGCCTTTCTATTTTTCTCTTTTGCACTTCAACAGAATTATACGTGGCCAGAATAATTCATGACTTTTTGTGTCGCTCCTTTTTCCCTCCAATAAATAATATGATCTGTGCGCGGATGCCTATGTATTATGGACGTCTCCTCAATTCGATTCTTTTCACATGAAAAGAAGAAGTACTCGAGAAAACTCACTCCCAAGTCATGATCAATAACAGGATGACATTTGACATACTTTGCCAGCGTATTGAGGTTGTCAGATTGGAACTTTCTTGCTAGTTGTGTGTACATCTTCATAGCACGTCTTCATAGGAGCCAGAGTCAGCTATAAGGAAATATTTTCTTTAGAGGATTATCGTCAAGGATATTCTTCATACATGCTTACTACATATTCGAAATGAATGACACCGACTTTGAATACTTCTTTTGGGAGGAAGGTTTACATAGAGACAACTCCAGTCAAAGATGAGACATTGGAGAATCGCGATGATGAAAGGGGTTTTGGGGAGAGAGAAAAAAGAAACCATCAAAGGAGCACACAACAACGTCCACTTTGATTTTTCTCTTTCATCCCCATACATCATCCCTCCTTGTATATCCCTCTTGTGGGTGATGTCCTGTTGGGAAATTGGTATACGTCGTACACAATAGAGGAGTACGCGATGATAGTGGTGATGGCAGCAGTAGTAGTACTTCGTTGCTGTTTCTAATTTAAGCTCTCGTGTAGATGTAGACTTGTAGACGCGTCAGAAGTGCCCTACATAAACACATCCCGCTTGTTAGTCTTGCTAGAAATTTTGGGATTAGAAATTTTCTTCCGTCTTTCACTGTTTGTGGAAGGAAGGAGTATTCCGCAAGTCAGTTTTTATGTAGGTAATTTGCATGTTTTCCGCCAGAAAATTTCCACGTCTTCCCTGATTTTACCAAAAACTTAAAAAAGTATGTGTGTGTATGTGTATACGTTATAGTCTAAAATACAATGCCATTATCCTCTCTTTTCTCGGGAGATACACTGACCGCTAGTTATCTTAGCCAGTAAAAACTGTAAACTGGCAAAAAATGTGGATGTTTGTACATCTAACATATATTACAGTTTCCTTTAAAAGAGACAAAGACTTGTCCGTCGTGCCCTAATCGCGGCGGCTGGTTACTTTTCGTAGTTATGCGTCTCTTTTGCTCTCTCCACTAAAAATATCTCTTAAGAAACAACTATTATACAGCGTAACCCCGTTTTTTGGCGGTTTCCTTTTATGCACACACGAGAAATTATTGTATGATCTCTTGCCAAAATGCTGAAGAAATAAAAGGAAGCTCATACTTGCCATAATTTCAGATAGTAAACTATGTAGAGTGAAAGCCGGAAGAGGAGAAAAGAGATATTCGTTGGGAAAAGTGGTTTGAATACTTTTTGTCAGCATGCATAATAGGGTGATATGGTAGCCAGAGAGAGAGAGAGAGAGAGAGAGAGAGAGTTGAGTTGGAGCACTTCTCCTATCTGGGCACTACTGTAACGACCACCACTAGCACCGCTGCAAGTGTAACATAAAATGCATAAATGGGTAATACGGACAAATGTATGTGGTAGATGTAGTGGGTTTTCTGAGAGAGAAAGTGTGTACTTTACTGGGATAATCTGTGTATAACGTATAGTCATAGTGTTTCTTCTCCACATAAAATACCCACCAATCTTTCCTCCGCCTCTATTGTAAGATGAACTAAAAGGAAACTTTACTTGCAAGCTACTACACTATTTACGACTCATCTCGCCAGAAGCTGTTTAGCATTAGTTTTATTTTATGGGATCGTGGACAAATTTCTTGGAATGATATCCAAAAAGAATTTAGGAGCTTACCACCATGCAAACACCACCACTACCACCACCACCACTGCTGTCACTACTACATTTGGGTAAAAACGGACAGTAGGAGTTTAAACCAAAAAAGAAAAATGGCATCTGAACTGAAACCCGCATAAAAGTTGATATTATGAACAAGAAAAAGAATCACGCACTTTACTAGTCTTACTAGTGCGGTGGTACGGTGTTGGCTCTACCATTACAACAGTCCACTTCTACAAAAAAATCTCTCCGCCTGTTAAGATTTTTGTTTCGGGTTTAGTTGACACACCAGAAGAAATAGTACATATGGCCGTTTATAAAACCGGCCGTTCCTCTCTCTCTCCTCATCGGTATTTTATAGACCGAAAAATATATTATCACTACAAGTTTATATTTCATACAAAACTTTTTCCTGCGTCTTGTTCCCAGCATCCTCTCTAAAAGATACTCCTCTGGAGAGAAGAAGAAAACTCCTTTTTAGTGCAACAAAAAGTAAAGAAGGGAGTTTCAAAGTAGCGTTGCTTCTTTATGCATAAATACTAGTACATATCCTCACCTTCTAGTCGGTTTCTCTTGTCTCCAATTTTACTAGCCATATCCCCTTGAACTTTTAGTTGTTCCATATTATATCGCGTATGTACTACACACATCCATACACACACACCATTCATCGTTTCCTTGATGCTGTGCCCACCACCCGCTTCCATCTTTCTCCTCTTGGGACTGTTGGTGAAAGTAGACATTAGTTTCCAGTAAATTCCCACATAATCTGATAAATTCTAAGATGAATGACTTTTCATTAAGTAAGTATATGAAACTTTGGGGCCCATTAAGATTGTATGCATGTATTTGTGTGTGTGTAGTTGTTGTTGTTCAAGTTTAACACTATTACTCCTACTCAACAACCACCCGGGTGCCCGTATAAGTATTTCATGCATTTTCTCTCTTGCGTAATAAGTAAAAGCGTGAGAAACGCGGAGAAGAAGGTGATATTTTTAACCACAAAAACGAGCTCATTCACCATTATCTCCGCTTTTGACCCAACTTGTTTTATCTTTGCACTTATAATATAATCATAATGCGTGTACGGACAACACTCTCGCTGCTTTGTGCCGTGGTGAGCGAGTTATGTATACTTTAACTCACTTTGTTGTTGTTTTGTTCCGGACGCCTACTAAATAATATGCACACTGGCGTATATACCTATACCCGTCAATCTGTAACGGCCATTTTTATAGGGGGTATACCTATTACCTTATTAAATACACTACGCGGCAGTCTACTGGTTACGCTGCAGCACACCATATTGACGGTTGGTGGTAGTTTCGTGGTAAGAAGGATGTGGACGATGATGTGGCAACGCAAAGGTCTTGAAGATTAAAGGGATTTTTGGTCTTGTTATCATTCATAAATAGGGATATAGCATCCTCTTGTAGCAAAGTAAGCATATGTACGTTATACATCATCATCATCATCATCATCATCTGTATCTCTACCATCAAGTTATTTTACCCTTTGTCATAAAATTCGTCCAGCCTGGCTTCTCTGCAGCTGTCAGCCATAAATGAAGTTTTATGAGACAAACTACTACCGCTACTTTACAACGGTCAAATTGAGCTCCCCCATACAAAAAATATGGCTCTGCATATATATCATCTTTTCGATAAGATTATTTTTCTTCAATATGTTTGCATACATTAGAGAGAGAGAGAGAGGAGAGAAATAGGGGGCACGTGCGATGACTGCACATACCGCTTGTACTTTAAATGTTGCTGACAGTGTATTTATATTGAAATTTAAATACCGTTAACTTTTCCACCATATCATTTCGTCACACTTTTATCTTTAGTAATAACTTCTATTCATATAGACAGCATTTTCTCTCTCTCTCTCTCTCTTTTGTAACCAGCATAAGTAACAAAGCTCCATATGGAAACCTCAAAGTACATTTCACTTTCTTCCCTCCCATTATATTTACTCCGCCTGTATAACACTACCAATAGGAGCAACACCAGCAGTTGTAACATCATAAGAAAAAAGAAAAGGAGAATGATGAAGAAGAAAAGTTGCGCTGCATAATATATACGAAACGATAATGATGTTTCCTCAAAAAACTTTTCCCACTTTTGTAATAAAACGCAAGCTTGCCAGAGGAGGAGGAAAAAAGATGAAGAAAATAAGTGTGAGTAACGGCAATCTAGCAGAGAGATGTTGGGGTATATTGCAGAGTGGTGAACTGTAAGAAGTTTCAGAGTTTTTTTTAGTTTCGTATATTATTATGTTTTATATACACCCGTTATTATTTCAACCCGCTTGATAATGATTATGGTGGTACATCATGTTTCATAGTGTTAAATAAGCAGGAATGACGACGTTTTCAGATACACATTCCTACTACACATACACGTATGCCTTTATAAGCTGTACTTAATAGGACGCTATCTCTCGTCGGCTCCCTCCTGCCGACCTTCCAGCCACGACGGCTACTTGTTTTATTATCTTTCCCAACGGTGGTTTAGTAACGCTTATATTAGACCTTCCGTCAGCACCGCAGCAGTCATATTGATGTATGCGTAAAATGCAACGTATGAATCAGAAAATGAAATTATTACCTTTTTTGTATTTATTGTGCGGAAAGCGTATAGTGTAGAAGTGAAACTCGGAAGAGAGAGAGAGAGAGAGAAAGTTTCTCATTTTCTTGCATTCCCTACTTAGGTATTTCTTTCTCCTTTCCTTCTCATTCTTCTTCTTCCTTTTTTCTTGCTGTCTTTGTAAGCTTTGACTTTTGCCCCTTTTGCACTGTAACTAGTGAGAAAGAGAGAAATAAATGCGCTTTTGTTTCCTTTTTTACGAATGAGTCTGCACCTTCCTTTCAATATTGTATTGTAATGCTATGCCAAGTATACTCCAAAAATTCTTTTCGTCTACTTGCCCACCCAATATGCACACTGTGGCGTAATCGCGGAAGAAAGATGTGCACTGGAAAATGACGTCGTCGTGCATGAATGTATGTTGTATGTGTGTTCATGTAGATATAGGGACTAGATAGGCAAAATGAAAGTTCAAACGGGAAAATGGGAAAACGTATGGCACACAATTTGCTCCTTTGAAAAGCCTGTGCTCCTCAAGGGACTCATAAAAACACTTGATTTGCTTGAGCATTCAGAAGCCTTACGGATGTGTATAGACATATGCATGCGGAGCACTTTTGCCAGAGATACATTCCTACCGCGGTATATATACTCCTACTTTCTTTATATAGCTATCATCTATAGATATATACATTTTTTAAATCCTCTCTCCGAAGAGAATGGAGCAAAGGATTATCGTACTTGTATTTCTGGAGGGAAGCGTATTTCTTCAAAAAAAACCACCCACCACTCTGGCACACAACAAGTATCATTTTCTGCGTCTTCGTTTGCCACATTTTTTGATGGTATGCATTAAACAAGAAAAATGCAGGGTAAATAGGAATATGTACATGTTTACTATTTACTCTTGTCATACACCACACACAGACACACACACGTTTATATGAATTTCTCTTTTCGCCAAGTTTGTATCCCTGTAGCACATACGTGAATACACGAAAAGGCTTCTAAAAAGAAACCATCAGCATTTATTTGACTTTCTCATGGAGCAAAGAAGGATAAAGGAAAGAACTCAACAAGGTTTTTCTTTCTTTCTCTCCGCTTTTGGTATTGTCTAAAACGCAGACGACCATATATACTATTTCCATCTTATATTCATCATTATAGAAAGAAAAATCTCTTTTTTGTTCATAAGATGATTTACTGGGGAATTATATATTTTTAGAAAATATAGAGGAGAGAGAGAGAGAGAAAGCGCGCGAGGAGAAAAGGAGGACTTGTTTTTACTCGTTCAAGTGTGTATAGGCACCTGGCACGCAGACACACGTTGCTGAAGTGTATAGACAAGTCACATGGAAGAAAAGATTTGTGTTTGGTTTTTACGTCACGTATAGCTCCGGCGTGTGTGTAGATATGTATAGGCTCAATAATATAATGCATTGTATAAATGTTAGGTTTGTAACCTGAGGACATGTTGACTCTCTGGTTTCTACTCCAATTCATAGCTCAACTTTCTTCACTTTTAAAGGCAAACAATAGAAAGTCCTACAATTTTGCCGCTCCTTTTCCTCTTTTTGTAGGTAGCAAGTTAATACCCGACAGCCCGCACATACGTGGAGAAGATAGAGAAGCCACTTGTCTTGTTGGTCCTGACCTGAAACTGTAAAGACTTTTGAATAATATTGAAAATTGACTGGAGTGAAAGTAGGAAGAGCGAGGAGGAAAGACAAAAAAAAGGAAAATTGCAAGGGGGTATTTTAAGGATGCATACACATGTGATTGGGTGGCGTTCTGGAGAAAGATCGATATTATTATTATGTATCAAAAGTGGGAAATGGCAGCGCAAACAAAAACAGTGGAAAGGCCACTTAGAGTTTTTCGTGAGCAAACAGAGAGGTGGAGGGAAATATGACGTGTTATTGTATTATTTTGGGTTTTTGTGTCAGTACGTTGGAATGTAGATATACATGAAGGTGTAACCCCAACAGTCTTTACGGTAAATAGGTTAAAAATTTTGCGCGTCATGTGACAAGGCCATAAATAAAAATTAAAACGCTTACGACTTCCAAAAAAGGGATACGTCGTTGTATTAAAAGTGTATATCTTACTAGGACGATGCAAAATAACAAATCTGATTGAACTATACATATTTATAGACAGTCAAGGAGAAAGTGGCTTGATGAAATGGATAGAGGTTACTGCATGGAATGCTCACAGGCAAAACTCAAATTCAAAGACAAAACTTCACGTAGTAATCGGAATTTAGTATTGATTTCCTCTGAAAACTATTTTGTGTCAATTGTAAATTTTGTTTGCTGCTGGAGAAAGTGGTTGAATCTCAGCATCAGCAAGAGCATTATAGTGTATAATAATCATAATAACGACGCAGCAACCCGCGATACCATTCCAGTAAATGAATGTATCCAACATTGGCAAGTTTCTTAGTTATTTCCATTTTACACAATTTCCTTTCTACACGAAAGCGTTAAAGTTTCCCGCACTGCTCCTGCTCCCTATTTGAGGTTAGGAGGAACGAGCCTATTTGGCGGAGTTTGTCTACACACACACATACATACTCCTGTTTCTCAATTTTCCTTTTTTGTCAGTTTACGCATAATAAAGCGTGTCTAATGCACGAAGTTCATGAAAGCTATTGCAAAAGTAATAATGTTAGCGACTTCCTCTTTGACCGCGACCACTATCCGAATCGCTCCTATATATTACCTCATGTACCTAACATTTTGCAGGGAAGGCTTTCACATTCCCATCGTTTTCGTGTATTGGCTGAACGAAATGAACTCCCAAACAAGACTCCTACTTCCCGAGAATTTGGATGTCCTTTTGTGAATGTGTGCGAGCGAAAAAACTTTGTTTGTTGTGTAGTGTTGTAAACTGTTACATAAGCTGCTGGTAAAAGTAGTAGAAGCACTAATAAGGATCACAGCAGAACATCAAAATTGCACTAAACAAAATACTCACAACACAAACGGCAGTCACGTAACTGACATTAACTCTCTCTCTGTAGTGTGTATGTACTACAGTCATTTTATTTCCTCATCTTATATTAATAATATTAAGTGTAGACGGGATAGACATTCGTTGTGTAACGGCGTATAGATCTTGCTGACACAAAAGAATAAACAGCCAACGATATAAGTTAAAGGGGATACGATGGCGTTATGAGATCCAAGAGAAAGGGGAAAGTAGGGTATTTAGCCAATTTAGTCGTGACAACGCAAAAAATGTGACGATGGACATGCTCATTTCGGAAAGAGTGTATCGTCGTCTTTGGGGCAACGTGAACCAGTCCAGATAAGTACATAAGAAAATGATTAAACCGGAGAAGAAAGGCGTCGCGTTGTGTCCTTGTGCAAGGGGAAAGTTGATGTTTGATTTGGTACATGTAAATTTTACAAGATTAACTTTATAGAGATATTTGGTGACAACTGTATACCCTAGATACTGCTCCGCATATAAAACGAAATCCACCACCAAATTAAATGAAAAATAAAACGTACTTTATGTTATTTATGCTAAAAGAGAATTTTACGACTAAAACTTCCCCAACTTTATTTCTTTTCACATATCTTTTGCTCGTACGGAGGTTCAAGGCTGTAACGCTAGACAGAAAGGAGTATATAGTCGTCTCTTGCGTAAATTGCGTGTGAGTACGTATAATAGACAGATAAGATATTTTATTGGGGACCTGAATGGAGTCTATACTCCCAGGAAGACTTTATATATCTCGCTTTTGTATTTAATACAATAAACTCAAGCTGGGCAAAAACTGATCGCTGTACGCACGCTGAGGCACAAAAGCCAACGGAATCAAAGAGTTTCTCTGGATATCTCCAATTCTACCTTACTTTGTCTTTCCATTTCCGCTTGTACTCTACCTGTTTTGGAGAGGGGGTATTATTATTAGTTTTGCCCCCAACAGGAGCAGCAGTGATGATATTATTAAATCACAGTGTCCGCCTTTCTGTCCTCTGATCTGATTGCAAAATTTACGAATACAACCGTAGAAAGGAAAAGTATTCCGAAATGCGCCAGTGGACATAATGTGGGTAAGTACAGTATATATGCTGTTGTATTGAGCCCATCAACTCATCATATAGCTTGTCTTAATGTTCGCTGCATTTTGGAACGGCTACAGGCGAACATTCAATTTTGGCTTAGCGTGAACCACTGGAAAAAGAGATAGTGGGTGTGTAGGCATATATAATCCGCCTTTTCCAACCTCTATCAGAGCTAGAAGAGGAAAATGATTGTTAAGTGTCTCTCTGACTCCTTGAATAAAAGGAGAAAAGTGAGCAATGTTCGATATTATTGGTATCCGAACAAACATTTTTGTGTATTATGTTATGATTATAGACTGGTAGGAGCGTTGCAACTTTCCATTATTCTCCCCAGTACACGTTCATTACACGAAAACGATGACGACAACGACTAGGTATACTCTCCTGCCATTTCCTTCCCCTCATTCAAAGCTGCTGCTGTTACTCACATATTTGAAAGATGAGGTGAGCAGACAAACAAAGCACTTGATTCTCTGATGACATTAATCCCTAAGCTGCCTCTCCAACTCACTTTCCCCTCATAAATCATTTTCCCTTTTCGCGTTCGAACGAAAGAAATAGGAGAAAGGAGAGAGAAAGGAGAAAAAAGAAAGATGAACAAACGAAAGGAGTCACTGCCAGAGAGAAAAGAGACTCCTATAATGTGTGTGCTACAAACTCTTTTATTTCTCCGGTTACTTTGGGCTTTCTCCACTTATTTCTTTCCTCTTTCATTACAACATGTCTCGTCAATTTATAAGTGTACCCATACAAATGTACCAGTCCGCAACCTTCCTGTTCCATCTTTATGTTGTATACATGTAATAGTTAGTTATGTTCGGTATTTGCTCCACTTTTCTTCTTCTTGCTGTTTCAGCTGATGCTGTTGGTGTGATATTGCTTACATTACCCCGAGTACGTGTACAAACGTACCTCTCCCACTGCCACGTATGTATATTGTAATATAATATTATCGTTGAACGCCTGTTTCTCCTGAAATTGTAGACACAGTACCAACATGCACGGTGCAAAAGAATGCTTAGGGTACTCATCTGAGCGCGGCAGGGAGAAGATCACAAATATCTTCTAAGATTCTTTCTATTTATATCATCATCAAGGATAAGAGTGAGTAGTGAAAGCATGTTGTTGTGTTACGAAAAGGAAGCTCAATAATAAGCTGAGTTTGGGTGTGTGTGTGTGTGTGTGCATGCACTCCCATACCGTTTCCCTCCGCCAGCAAGAAAGAGAGAAAGACTTGGAACGTTCTTCACCTTTTTAAGTACCGTTAATACAAAAAGTGGAACAAGTTGGAGCATAAAAATTGTGACTTATTACTTTTGTCGTTTATTGGCTTAAAAAGTTGCGAAACGGAGATCTTCGAGGAGTGTGTGGCAAGCAAAGCGTGTATACATATTCTCCGTTTGCGTAGATTGCTGGTATGAAGGAACACGCTGAAGTGGCGGTGGTGGTGGTAGTGGCGGCAACAGAGAAAGGAGCAAAAAATACAATAATATCGTTTCTCATCATCATCATCAACAAAAGTACAAGTTCAGAAAAGTAATAATGGTAATAAGACTTGTGTAACAAAAGAATGCAGCAACCAAAATAAAAGAGACGATTACTTTCTCTTTTCAAGGAGAGATCCTTAACGGGGAAGGGGTATTCAAGAAAGGGATTCTTGTGCAACCTTGTGCTCTTATAGTTATTGCTCGTGCAGTTCAATAAAAGAGGAGGAAAGAAAGTAAAATCAAAATTTTCCGTATGTATCTACATGATACTTACCATTTACAATTATTGCTTTTTTGCTATTCTCTACATTTGCTTGCCAATTACTAGTAGGGAAAGGGGGAAACATAATAATATGCAAAACAAAAGATGTATTGACGCATAAGTGAAAAAAAGTTTAAGAAATCAAAGACGGGGATTTGCTACGTAAAAAAACTAATTTCAGCTTCCGTTTAAAGAGAAAATGTTCAACTTACTTTTTTTTTGTATTTCACTACTTGTACAGAATTTGGTATTCTTTGTAA
The DNA here is from genome assembly GCA_027744055.1 of Callyntrura sp. NNG-2020. Taxonomy (NCBI): domain Eukaryota; kingdom Metazoa; phylum Arthropoda; class Collembola; order Entomobryomorpha; family Paronellidae; genus Callyntrura; species Callyntrura sp. NNG-2020. Next base: position 77,945 of record JAHZNE010005782.1, read on the forward strand.
CTATTTTTTAAGTTTGGCAATACAACAACGGAAGGAATTGAATATTTGAGCAAAAATTTTTAATTAAAAAAAGTTTTGTATAGCACTACTACATTATTGCAAGTTTTACTGATCACTTAACTTTTTCACAATTAAATTCTCACTCACAAGAAGGGAATATTTAGCGATATATTTGACAAATTGTAGGAATAATCTGTTTGATGTTTTGTATCATAAACGTTTTAGTTGAGATGTACATGGGGAAATATGAACAGGTCTACTTGTATTTTAATTAAGATTTTATTAAACTGATATAGTGAGACAGCTACATAGGAGAGATATGTTAGATCAAAGGATACTTCTTTGCTGATTATTTGAATAGATTTATTCATATATTACGAGTTGTAATTTTCTTATAAAATGCACATATTATATATACAATGTTCGCTCAATTACAACAATATGAATAAGTATCCTTTCATGCCTTGATGAATTAAAAATCTGAAGATATTAATAGTAATGTAATGTAATACATGTAAAATCAAACTTTTCTTTCGGATTTCCTCATACCAGGCAACTTAATTCCTGATAAAAGTGTGGGTGTTTATTTAGCAGAATTCCAAGTTGGTTTAATTTTTTCATTTTTTCTTTGTGGAGCATTTTACTTACAAATTTTGAAAACAATGATGATCAAAAATTTTATTAAAAATGTTGTGTAACGTGATTTCTAAATTACTATTCTACGGAGGATGACATCATGCCAATGCATATGTTTTACATTATAAAAATATGACTGTTTGGGTCAATGTGTCTTATTGAATTGAATTTCAATAGTACAGGGGCCATTTTTTAACTTTATTTAATATCCTAGAATTTAAAAGTATATATTTTACATACATCGAAATTTTTCTTTCACTGATTCTGCTACATTTACACTCTTTCATTGAACTACTCAAATTACGCATTTGACTCTCTTCACACATTTTTCAGAGAGAACTAAAAATATTGAGATATTACAATGTATGTTAGCTCTAGCAACGATGCAGAGGGAGTGAGGGAGTGTTTAGCTCAAGAATGTTTCATTTACACAAATTTCACTTCATCCATCAGAATTTTCAAATTGTGAAATGTTTGCATTCACAATGTATGTACATCAAACCTAATAATGCTTGCACCAGCAACGTAACTTTATAAAATACCATTAGTCTGTTTGTAGACTTGAAATTCATCAGGTCGACTTTCTGATTTCTCCATATGATCAAAAGCTGAAAATATTGCATTCCAGCAGTTAAGAATGTTGAGGAAAATGGGCATCATTATTTACTCCATTCATCATGGAATTATAGAAATTTCGTTTCATCTACATATTTGAAGTTGTGGTTTTCTCTCACTTCAGTGCTTACTAACGGCTGTTTTTATAAACGAAGCAGACTACAAACTAGCTCTATAAATCATTCACAACCCACCACAGTTTCGAAACTCTCTTGTTGCCTGGCCCTTTCCATTGATTCACTGTACATCACACATATTTAGATAAAAAATGTACACTTCCTAATAAACCCAGCATAAAATATGTCGCCAAGTCGCCAGTTGTTCGCGTATTTTTATTTCCTCTTTTCAACCATGCCCCTCATCAACAAATTCAACATCATTATCTACCCACACGCCAGAAAATTACGTAAACAAGTGGGGTTTAACGAACAGTGTGTTAGTTTACAATCACAAAAAAACAAATATTTTTTACATTTTAAACAGAAAGTAACGTTTGTACTACGATACTAGTGAAATTCCTATGTTTACACATTACATTAGCAATCAGCAATAATAATCGCATGAGGGACCATTACATCATGAGCTGGAACTTTACATAATGTTTACAATTAAGTAAACAAATATTACATTAAACAAAACACGTTAATAAAAAATAATAGTTTATCCTTTATAACAAATATATGCAGTTGTGTAGATTATTTAACGTAATAATCAGCATGAAAACAATTTTTAAACATTGGCTGATACACATACAGTTTTTTGAGATGATAGTTTGTATTTTATACCCGCTGGTTTGCAGATGATAACATGTGGGTTGGGTGTTGGCAATTGTTTGGGTAGAAATGAATTATGCGAGGGTTAATGATGAAACGTGCTATGTTATAGTAATTTTACACGCGTTGATAGAATCACAGAAAATTCTTTAAAAGCGAGCCAAATTAAACCTAATTTGAATACACATAACAATATTCTAAAATTCACAAGTCTATTAAATCCCAGTCAATGAAATGCTATATTTCATTGTGTAATCAAACCCGGGATAATGAATTACTATAAAATCGGCCATGACAACCAACTCGCACAGATACATATTTTACTAACCTCCATGTTAGAGGTTGAATAAACCTACATGTATAAAGTGCGTCTAGTTGCCTATATATTTTATCATTGTGTAATACACCTTCTATTTTACTTTCACTTATGACCCTCCCCCACTTGTCTATGCATAAGTAGTACACGTTAAATTGTCATCTTTGTGTTAGTAACTGTAGCTATACTCCAAATATACTTGAAAGTACAAAAACGTATGAAGTTTACATAACCGCGCCGAAATATTCACGAGTATTGTACAATCCTCACATGTGTGGGTAGATAACTTGTTAGTTTTTTTAATATTCAGCATCAATTACTCTCTCTCTCTGTCAGTAGCGGAGAAGAGAGAACCTGATTATTTTTATTCACAGAACCGAGCGTAATGCAACAATGATAATTTACCCTATGATTATACGATTTTATTGCTACTTCAGGCGTAACCCTTAAAACCATACCTGTTCGCATACACATTAATACGTATTGCAAAAAACTAACGAGGGAACATCGGAGGCTGTACCACGGCGATCGGCTTCATATTTTTATGTAGCAATGATTTTATCAATATAAG